>CAUVYR010000334.1:0-26150 GCA_963556235.1 Cryptophagus acutangulus | reverse complement strand
AGCAATTTAAAATTTAAACCAACTAAATGCCATTTTATGAAAAATGAAGCAAAATACTTAGGACACATCATTTCAGAAAAAGGTTGTGAGGCCGACCAAGAAAAGTCAGAAATAATTCGAAAATATCCGCAGCCCAAATCAGTTAAGGAAATTAGAGCGTTTTTAGGATTATGTGGATTTTATAGAAAATTTGTACCGAAATTTGCTGATATTAGTCAACCGTTAATAAATTTAACAAAGAAAGATGTACCATACAAATGGACAGAAAAGCATGAAGATTCATTTAACATCTTAAAGAAAGCATTAGTGTCACCACCTATTTTAAAATATACTGATTTTAAGCGTCCATTTATATTAGTTACTGATGCTAGTAATGTAGCAATTAGTGGAATTCTATGTCAAAAGTATGGCGATTTAGAACATCCGATAAGTTACGCAAGCCGTACTTTAAATTCAGCCGAGAGAAATTATTCAACAATAGAGAAAGAATGCTTAGCAATAGTTTGGGCAGTTAAGTATTACAGATGTTATTTAACTGGCACACATTTTACAATTTTAACCGATCACAGACCATTGAAATATCTTCTAACAATTAAAGATCCAAGCTCTAGGTTAGCGCGTTGGGCAATGGTACTATTAGAATACAGTTTTGATATTGATTACCGACCCGGAAAAATGAATACTAATGCAGATGCTTTGACAAGACTTAGAGAAATTACTGAAAATGAAAAAGATTTCGAAAATCAGCCTTCCATTAAAGAACTTAGAGATTTAAAGAATAACATCAAATCAGATCTATTTGAAGAGTTATTAGATTTTAAAGAAGAAATTAAAAAAGAATTAATTGAAGAAGTTGCTGCAATTTATATTGTGAATAATGAAGAGGAACTCGAAGAAAAAGATGATGAAATGTATCCTATAATTGATGCAATTTGGACTCGTCCAGAAATTAAAGAAATGCAAAGAAAAGACGAAAAGTTAATGGAAATTATTTGACATGTTGATAATCTTAACAAAGAAGACATTTATTATTTGGATAATGAAGAAATTTTATACAAAAAACGCATGCAGAATGAGAGACAAGACAAAATTGTTGCACCTGATTGTATTAAAAAGGAAATTATGAATCTGTATCATCGATCATCGACCGCCGCACATGGAGGGCAAAGAAAAACATTAGAATTGATTCGAAAAGATTTTTACTGGAAAAACATGAGCACTGATGTAAAGAAATTCTGTTTAGAATGTCATTCATGCAACTTACGAAAAACAAATTACATTCCGCCAGCAAATTTACAAAAATTGCCTGCCTAATTTAGTATTTGGCAGAATTTCTTTAGATTTAGTAGGACCATTAAACCGAACTAGAAATGGAAATAAATACATATTAACTTGTATGGATTATTTGACGCGTTTTCCAGAATGTATTGCAATACCTGATATAAAAGCTGAGACTGTGGCAAAAGCTTTTGTTGTCAATATAATAACAAAATATGGAACGCCTAGAGAAATTTTGACAGATTGTGGATCTCAATTTGTTTCAAAGTTATTTAAAGAAATTTGCAAAATTTTACAAATTGATAAGTTAAAAACTACCCCGTATAGACCAGCTTGTAACGGAGTAGTTGAGAGAATGCATAAATCGTTGAAAACCATGCTATCACACTATATAACAG
The DNA here is from genome assembly GCA_963556235.1 of Cryptophagus acutangulus. Lineage (NCBI taxonomy): Eukaryota > Metazoa > Arthropoda > Insecta > Coleoptera > Cryptophagidae > Cryptophagus > Cryptophagus acutangulus. The sequence goes on along the minus strand of CAUVYR010000334.1, from coordinate 24,474 downwards.
AAGATAATAATTCTTGGGATGATTGGCTGCCTTTTGCAACCATGGCTTACAGAAATCATATTCACGAATCGACAAAAGAAACACCTTTCTTTTTAATGTTCGGACGAGACATGGAATTACCACAGCACTGTTTTATTAAAGATCCTACAGTTAAATATGATCTTGATGAGAATTACGCCACCGAAATGTTGAAACGAATGCAAATTTCTCATCAAAAAGCAGAAGAAACGTTAAAAGCAACTGCTGTTAAACAAGGATTAAATTATAGTAAAAAAGCGAAAGATCGAACATTCAAATTAGGAGACAAAGTGTATTTATATACTCCAGCAATTAAATCTACAAATTTAGCATCAAAATTTCAACCAAAATGGTCAGGACCGTATCGAATAATCGAGATCAAAAGTCCAGTAAATTGTAAAATAAAGGAATTAAATGGAAGAAAAGAACAAATGGTACATGTTAATATATGAAGATCTCGAAAATGCCGAAATTGTTGATACAGATGACGCTAACAACAGTGTGCACAATAATAGCACTGACACTGATTCCGAAGATAACACTGATTATCAAGCTGTTAATGAAACAATCCACGAAAGTATTTACGCAGAAGAAAACAATGAAATAATAACTCAAGAAAATGCTAAGGCAAGTCAGAGTATCGAACACCGAGATCAAGAATTGGAAACTGAAAATCTTCAAGAACAAATTAGGCATCGTCATCACACACGCTCAAAAGGGCCCGTTGAAAGATTTGAGTGGGTCTTAAAGAAACAAATATAAATACCGCGTTGAAGCAATACTAAAATGAGAGCGTGTAACTAAAAAAAACATATCAAAAGTTCTGCACGGTTAGCATTTTGTTAAGTAAACTAAATATGTCATTACGAACGAAATTCAATATTTAATGTGGAATTTTGCTCCAGTGGGACTCAAAATGTTATTGCTGATTTTCTTCGGACCGATCTCAAGCCTAGGACTAATCGCCTATGATTGCGAAAATTCATCGACCAACATTTCGGTTATATCTCTAAGGGATGTAGCCCCTTGTCCCAACCCTGACTCAGATTATAGAACGTCCAAATTAATGGTTCAAATTCTGGAGAAAAAGAAAATTGAAAAAATTCACGTTAAAACGTGTTTAATAGAAGTAACACGATTAATTAACTATTGTGGTATGCATTCACATACTAGCATTGTACAGGATGGATTATTGACCTATATCCATCAAATAAGTGGACCAGAATGTAATAAAATTCATCGATATCGGGAATACAGAGGATTTCATGGAAAAATATTATCGCAATTGAATTCGAATGCTACAACATCCACTTATATAACATTAGCCGGAAGTTTAGATAATAATGGCAAGTGTGAAGGCACTACTTACATGGAAAATGGAAGATCATGGAAAAATGTTGTAGTTACAGCCACCTTAAAGATTCAGCTGACCGATTACCTTGCTCAAGTGAAGCTTAACGAAAATGAAATTTTGCTACAAAATGATTTGAAATGCCCTTATTTAACTGGGTATTGTATGGATTTTAATATTGGCGAAACAGTGTGGGAAACCATTCAATTCAAAACTTGCGAAGAATTTTCAGTAGTGTACTCAGGAGAAGCAACCCTTGTTTTCGAAAAGAGCGGAGACACTGAAAATAAATATCTAGTTGTTGAACAAGAGGACAAAATATTTGCATTAAAAATACAGAAAAGAGAATATTTATGTAATGAGGCATTTTTCTCTACGGAACACCCTCGTTTATTGGTAATTGAAAGAAAACGCACCATCAATCTTCCCATATATAAATCTAAAGATGTTAATGATATAGATTTAATAACTTATGCTAATACAAAATTTTTGTACATGGAACAATCATTTAAAAGATCAATATCAGAGACATACGCGCAAACAGTTGATCGCCGTTGCTTACTTCACAGAGAGATTTTAAAAAATCGATTAGTCATGGCTCCATTGTCACCAAATGGAATTGCAATATTAATAAAAGAGCATCTAGGATACGTTGCCCGAGTAGCAGGAGAAGTCATGTATGTTTTAAAATGTTTACCGGTTCAGGTAACAATACGAAAAACCACCAATTGTTTCTCGGAACTTCCAGTTCTTACGAATAATCAGTCGTATTTTATGTCACCAATTACACGTGTGCTACAAAACATGCAATACAGACAGAGTGCAACCCAGTAATTCCATCACTATTTTTTTTGGGTGGAAATTGGATGGGATTCAATTCAAATCCAACTACAGGAATGTTACCCCAAGAATTGCTGGTAGCTGTAGAACCAAAATTACAATTCAAAAATATCCAAAACTTGGAAGCAGGAGGAATATATACAGCGGAAGAAGTAAGAAAAGCACAAGAGGCTATGCAATTTGGAATAAAAAGAGATGCAATTTCAAACATAATAGCAAATAAAGTAGATGGTCAATCAGTAGATGATCAAGGGTTCTCAATGATGCAAATGTTTGACCAAGCAGAGTTAAAGAAAATTGCCCATCAAACATTAAAAAAAATATATGGTATATTTCTGTCGATTGGTGATTGGACTAGCGGAATTCTTGGAATATTTATTCTATTTAAAATTATAAAATTTATAGTAGGAACATTTTTAAATGCAATGTCTATTAAAAAGGCAGGCGGAACAGCTATTCATTTGTTTGCATCTTGCTGGGGTACTTTAACTTTATTTATATTACATTCATTTCAAAGAAAGACAGAGTCACCTAAAGCCAATGAAAACATTCAAACGTTGCCGAGCGCGCCTGAGAATTTAGTTAATACCATAACACCAAAAATTGCTAACGAAGCAAACGATTTTAAATCACCAGTAAAATTTGTTTAATATCAACAATTCTCCTCAATATAATCTTAATATCAGCAAACTCTGACCATATAAAAGCTATAGAAAAATAAGAGCAGTTCAGTTCACATTTAGTTCTTACAAGAGAACGTTTTAAATCAAACCAAAGCACCAAAATCAAAAAAACCAAGTACAATGGAAACAGCACTTCAATACGCCAGTAACCTAATCTGGGAAACAAGAGCAGTGGTGCTCAAGAACTTCAGTAGGATGATCGAGGAAAACTACAAGACCCTGATCAAATTAGTTGATCGACAAGGAGAATACTCCGAGAAGACCAAAAAAGCCATAGCAGAAAACCGCTGCTATGCCGTGATGGTCCACCTGCAGTACTCAGCAATTAGGGGAGAAGATTGCTTCGCAAGACGCGATTACAACGATGACTGCAACTGTACATTGTGCAAGGGGGAAATGGATCTTGGATTTAGCCAAGAAGTGGATCGCCTTCTAGCTCAAGAATGGGCTGTGCCAGAACCACAAACCCCAATTGAATTAATTCATGTGTCGGAAATGGAGGATGAGTTACCACCATCCTATGAGGAATCTATCCAGGAACTCATATAAAAAAAAGGAAGTGGTGCGGTTTTGTGTTGTGCTTCGGTTCTACTGAATTTTTGTTTTCTTTTTGTTCACGTTTTTATGTTGTGTTTAGATTTATACTGATGTAGTTTTACTAACATTTAATTTTTATTTAAGATTTTTTTATTTTACTATAGCTTTATTTAAAAAGAAAAAATAATAATTTGCTTATTTTTATGAATTTTGTACTATTTTCCTTATGTACTATTTTTATTTTTATTTTATTTGTATTCACATTTAAAATTATAGTATTTGTTTATTTTTATTATGTTATCCATTATTTAATAGTAATCAAATGTATTTGTAATATATTTTTAAAAAATAAATAAATAAAAAATAATAATAATAAAATAATTTTTTTCCGCACAATAATCTTGTTTTAAATTTTATGGTTCTACCCTTATTTGTCCTAGCAAGCGCAGAGAAAAACTTAACTTAATACGCGAGTAATAAATTATTTAATTTAATACTGCAGCAAGAAAGAGTGTAAGTTAGGGCAAGAAACGAGCCGGCAAGATTCAATTTCGAGCGTTCTTACCTAGTATCTAAAGTTCACATTGTCTATTTTCTGTAGTATCACTTACCGTTTTGTGATATAAATAACTATTATACTAACCGTTTCACTATAATAGCATTGTCTCTGCGCATGCCAGATAAATAAATAACAGAAACACTCTACAGTAGTTGTATTCTATATACATACTAATCTTGATGTTAAGATTCTGTTTAATTGTGCTGTTAAAAAAAAAAATTATATATACAAAACAAAGAAGAGTGTTAGTGTATTTATAGTTATATATTATATTTATATTTAGTCTTTTGATTATCATTAGTAGGTTATTTTGTGATTGTTATATGATTTTATTTTAACTATTAAGGTATATGTAATTTAGAATTTTCTTTTAAGAACTAAGCAATAAAATGGTGTTTTATTGAAAATGCTATGTTGGTTATTGCAATAGTTAATTTTTAAAATTATATTAACTTAATTTTGATAATATGCTTTAATGTAATGTATGTTTAAGAGTAACAGAATGATAGCTTGATGGAAGAATGAAATGTATTTAACATTACATTCTTCTTGAGATTAGGGAGGTATGTGGTGACATGGACCGTTATGAAAATTGAACTAAAACGAATTAAATAATAAATTCTTTTGGATTGATTATTAATAAAAGTTTTATAATCGGAACTTAGAATTGTTGGTACAACTGCAAATAATTATGAGTTCTTATAAAATTTGAGAACAGCTGCGAATTGAGGTCAAGTCTAAAGTCTAATCCAACTAGATTGACTTTAGCCAATCAGATTGGTTTGGAAAACCCTACTTAAAAACAGTCGCGGAGGGAGAAAGCATATAAAAAGGATTGCTACTGGAATAATGAGAGAGCGAGCGAGCAGCGAGTAGCGAGTAATAAAAAGCAGTTAGTAAAGTCAATATCGCCCCAGATTTAAGAACTTGAATTAAAATCAAAGTTAAAGTCTAAGTCACCATTATCTTCACTCTAAATAAAGTTATTTAGTAATTGTCTAAGTAGACTAAATTATTAGTAATTATTTGTAATTTCCGTCATCTATTAAATTTGTCTTTGAAATAAATCTAAATGATAAAAACCAAATACGAGTCGAGTAATTATTAAATGTCCATCCGAATTCAACGCAAGAAGAAAGTAAACGTCTAGAAGCAATCCAAGACGAACCCAATAACAACGTTAATGATCAACCGCCCACAAAAGTCCAACCATCCAGAATTGCCAATGGTTCTGCCGTCGCAACTAAGTAGTAAGTCAATTTAAAAATCTATAACATTGGCTGGTGTCAGAAATAAACCTGAAGGTTTTCCAACCGCTCAACGAAAAGTAACAAAACACCGATCATTACAGTAGTAGTAAATGAATGGAGTAAAATAATCAGATTTAAATACACAAGACTTTCTATTTTCACCGGATAATTTTATTTTAATACAAAAGATTTGTTGCTATGGAAATATCTCAAGCAGAAAAAGCATCAAAAAACCGCGACAGCGTAGCTGGAGCGGTTTTTCTATTGCTTTTTCCTACGAGCGATATTTCTAAATAGCAACAAATCTTGAGTAAATTTAAAATAAAATTATCCTGATAAAAATTGAATCTCGAGTGTATTTCAGGGAGATAAATCCATGATTAATAGCCTATAACGGCATTTAAACTTACATTAAGAGATAAAGAGGCTGCAGAATGCCAAACAAACTATTTATTTAGACCAAAACGGTCTTCAACATGCATTTTTGTAACATTTTGACATTTGACAACAAGAACTGAAAAAAAGTTACCAACAGTTACGATTTTTCACACCTTCAGAGTTCTTTTTTTCGACTGTAATTACACAAGAGGCTTTTTTTTTATCGGGTAAATTTATGTATTCAAGGAAAACTTGTTGCCTAGTAATTTGATGAAAAAAGTTGTCATTACCAAAATCACGAGACCGTAGGTCGAGTGATTTTGACATTGACAACTTTTTGAATAAAATTACTTAAAGGAAACAAGTTTGAGTTTGGAATACAAAAATTTATCCAATGAAAAAAAAAACCTCGAGTGCAATTCGACGAGACAATTTATTGATTACGAACAACAAAAGAAACTTTATTTAAGAGAACAATTAGAAAAACTACAATTATTGTAAAAAAAATTCCAAATCGACTCATTTTTTGCACTTTGGTGTTTAAAGATGTTTAAATAACTGACAGTTACAGAGTAAATAACTTTTAGAAAAAAAAAAAAGTTTTAACGTAACCATAGAAATCTTAGGTAAATAAGAAAATTGATAAGTGAAAATAGGGGTTGTAACATATTTTATCAAAATAAAAGCCATCAAATGCATTGTGACTACGATTTTTACAGGTAGGAAAAAAAATTGTCACTAAAAATCGGACGTGATTGGTTCAAATTTGAAAATGTGTGCATTTTGATTGGCTACTGAGGTAAGAATGGATTTATCGCTGAAAAACCATGTACGTGTAGGCGATAATTTTGAATTTGCCGCCATATGGCTAAATTTGTATTGTTCGAATTTCCCGCGTTAGGTATTCAATGTCATGTTTAGGGACTTTTGTTTCGGTAAAATTTGGTGCGCATGATTTTCCTGGTTACTTACTTGATGCTGACTGCAAATAAAAGACGTGTTTGTAAAAATCGAAGATTCTGAGTTTAATTCGTACCATCCTGTGAGAATTAGCCCTACAGTTTTCAGAAGAGGGATCGACAATTGAGTGGTGTCGATTCGCATGCAGATTTTGTGGTTTTTTGTGTCGGGGAGACGTAAAAACAGAATTCGAGCGTGGTACGGTTGAAGTTTGGTTAGAGTAACCGAAGGAAAACTTGTTGAGGATGTCAACTCCACCTGGTCAGGGAGATCGGGAGGAAGCAGCGCCAGGACTTACTGTAAGCGAAGTAATGTCGGCAGCAGTGGAAGCGGTGTTGGCTTATAGAGACGGAGCCAACAGGCAGGAGATGAAGCCGGTTTCAAATCGCGAGATAGCAGCGTTGTTACCTGGCTTTTCGGGAGTCGAAAATGGGATTGCAATTGATGCGTGGACGGGAAGAGTCGATGCAGTGCAGATTACATATAAAGTGAGTGACCAACAGATGCATCTAATTGCAGTGGGAAAGCTGCAAGACCAAGCACTACGATGGTATCATTCCCGGTTGGAACACATTCAAATGCCATGGGATACGCTGAAGTGTGAACTGCAGAAGACATTTGGGAGCAGGCCGGATAAAGTGATGCTGATGCGAAAGTTTGAACGTCGTCGATGGCATCGGAATGAAAAGTTTGTGGAGTACTTCAACGACAAGATTACGTTGGGAAATAGTGCTGGTGTGCAAGACGAAGATATGATTGACTACATGATCGATGGATTCGATAATGCTGTGCTACAATCGCAGGCTCGTATGCAGTGTTTTACCACGTCCCAACAGTTGCTGATGGTGATGAATCGGATTACGTCCAGCGATAGGCAAAGTTCAACCAGCTTTGCTCAGAAGAGAAACGTGGAGCCAAGGGTAGGAGGTCAGGCGTCGAGGACCAGGCCAATTACAACAACATTTGATCGGAAGCCAACCAAGTGCTTCAATTGTAATCAGGAAGGTCACATAGCCCCAGCGTGTACACAGCCTAAGAGAAGTAGAGATCCTTGTTTTAAGTGTGGTTCGACCGAACATCAATTAAGGGCGTGCCCAGCCCGGTCGGGAGAGACCGAGCAGCAGGTGAGCCCAGACAGCACGACGTTGCTTATTCAGCCAAGCAACCCGGGAGGATCAGCGTTCGTAATTCCATTGAAAGTGAATTTAGTAAGGCATAGTTTAGAAGTTCAGGCGTTGATTGATTCGGGAAGTAGCGTATCAATTATTAAGGAAAAGTTCATACCCGTTGATATGATTAAGTCAGCAAATAAGTGCGATAGCTTTTCTGGAATCAATCAATAACCTTTGATAGTATTAGGAACAGTTGAAGCAGTAATTTGGGCTAATAATGTAAAATTAAATATTGTGTTGTATGTAGTGCCCAACATTACTATGAAGTGTGATTGCATATTAGGTAGAGATTTCTTGAGTAGTGAAAAGCTTGAAATTACAATCAGACAGGGTACGATTGACATTAAGGAGGCAAAGTCAGTAATTCATGACGAGTTTTTAGAGAATGATGTTTTGTTGATTGAGGACGCATCGGTTGGAACGGATAACGGATTAAAAGTGAGTGATGAGATTCCGTGGACGGATCAAGTAGCAGTGAAACAATTGTATGAGGACTATTATGAAAATTCGGAAAAACCGTTGACACCTAAAGTTAAATATTCACTTCACTTGAATTTGCGAAATTCTAGTTTATTTACGACGCGACCTAGACGTTTAGCTTTTGTGGAAAAATTGGCGTTAGACAAAATTTTGAATGATTTACTTAAACAAGGCGTGATACGCGTGAGTAATTCGCCTTATTGTTCAGCTATTGTGCTTATTAAAAAGAAAAATGGAGAGTATCGCATGTGTGTGGATTACAGACCATTAAATAAATTATTAATTCGGGATTCAATTTCCATTGCCGTTAATTGAGGATCATTTGGACCAACTGAAAGACATGAGATATTTTACTAAGTTAGATTTGCGTAACGCGTTTTATCATGTTGAGATTGACGAGGATTCTCGAAAGTTTACTTCGTTTGTGACTCCGCAGGGTCAATACGAGTTTTGCAAAATGCCTTTTGGACTGAGCACCAGCCCCGGTACGTTCATGCGATATGTTAAAAAAAATTTTGACGAGTTGATTAAGGAGAAAAAAATTTTGATATATTTTGACGACATACTGATCGCGACTAAGACTGTTCAAGACAATTTAGTGGTACTTAAATCCGTTTTCATAAAATTAGCTGAAAATCATCTCGAGTTACAATGTGATAAATGTTCTTTTCTGTCGATGAAAATAAACTTTTTAGGTTATGAGGTTAGTTCAGCTGGAATTAGTCCTAATAAGGAAAACATAGCACCGCTGGTAAAATATCCAATTCCAGCGAATGTCAAGCAGGTCCATAGCTTTGTTGGTTTAGCCAGTTATTTCCGACGATTCATAAAAGAATTTTCAATCATTGCAGCGCCTCTCTACAATTTATTGAAGAAGAATACCAAGTTTGTGTTTGGGCCGACGGAATTGTTAGCGTTTGAAACGGTCAAAAATTGTTTGTGCTCACGGCCTATATTAGCTGTTTATTCACTTTTGGTAGAGACGGAATTGCATTGCGATGCATGCGGCATAGGATTTGGTGCGATATTGCTGCAAAGGCAGAGCGATGGCAAATTCCACCCAGTTATGTATTTCAGCAAGAGAACAACGAACTGCGAAACGAAATACCACAGCTATGAGCTGGAGTGTCTAGCGGTTGTGTATGCTTTGAAGCGATTTCACATTTATCTGATAGGCCTTAAGTTTAAAATTTTTACAGACTGTGACAATTTTAGGTTGACCTTGTCGAAAAAGGAGATAGTGCCAAGAATTATGCGATGGTGCTTAATTCTTCAAAATTATGACTACACCATAGAACATCGTCCGAATGCACGCATGAGACATGTGGATGCGCTGAGTAGAGCACCCGCAATTCTGATCATTGAAGGAAACACTTTGGAGCAGACACTTGCCCTAAAACAGGGATTTGATAAAAATATTAGAATAATTCGCGACAAGTTGGAAAGCTCTGAGCTTCCCTTTTACGAATTTAGAAATGGATTAGTGTATAGGAAACGGGATGACGGTATTTACTTCTATGTTCCTAGGGAAATGGAGCATGAGATATTGCATAACTATCATAACGAGACTGGGCACGTCGGTCTGGATAAAACCGCCGAGCTTATACTTCGAACGTATTGGTTTCCGAAGATGCGCAAGAAAATTAGACAGCATATCAGCCAGTGCTTAAAGTGCATAGAATACAATCCTAAATCAGGAAAGAAGGAAGGATTTTTGAATAGTATTCCGAAAGGTGAGAAACCATTCGAGTGTGTTCACATTGACCACTACGGTCCGTTGGAGACTACCCCGCGAAAGCACAAGTACATATTTTTGGTGATAGATGGATTCACGAAATTTATTCGATTCTATGCTTGCAAATCTTCGACAACTCAAGAGGTAGTAAAACATCTTAGGGGGTATTTCAGGGATTATAGTGTTCCCCGAAAAATTGTCTCAGACAGAGGTACGTGCTATACGTCGACATCTTTTGAGGAATTCATAGAAGAAATGGGTATTCACCATATATTGATAGCCACGGGAGCTCCTCGAGCAAACGGACAGATTGAGAGGATGAATCGAAATTTGACACCAATGTTGGGTAAACTTGCAAAGCGAATGGATCTATGGGATGAAGTGTTGGCAAAAGCCGAGTATTGCTATAATAACACGGTAAATCGAACAACGGGAGAAACTCCAGCTGTTCTTCTTTTTGGAATTAATCAACGAGGAATAATAGAAGATAATGTTCGACTTTTGATCGAAGATTTAGAAGAAAACGAAAGGTCGGACATAGAAGTGACCAGAGAAAGCCGCTAATAAGACGAATTACGATAAGAGGCGCAAAGCTGCCGAAGTTTATACACAAGGGGATATGGTGATGATCGTGAATGTAGATACTACACCAGGGAGTAACAAGAAGTTGATCCCAAAATTTAGAGGTCCGTACGTTGTCACTAAGGTGCTGCCAAACGACAGATACATTGTGTCTGACATTGACGGGTTTCAGAACACTCAGCTACCTTATGTCGGGACAGTAGATGCGTCTCGCATGAAACGATATCATTCTAATTCTAATGAATGTTCACAAAGTGTCTTTTCTGAGTCTGATAATGACTCGTGATTGCCTTGTTTGATGGATTTTAGGTTTTTCTAACTAAAAATGTTTAATATATTTCAGTTTGTATTATGCCATTATTGTATTGTTTAAGTTAAAAAATCATATGCTTTAAAGTATGTAATTGCTAGAATATTTTTGTTTCATGTATTTGCTTCTTTTGTTATATATGTTGCGTAGAGAATGTACAAATCAGTCCAGTTAAAATCGGGACGATTTTATTGTCAGAATGGCCGAACTGTAGGCGATAATTTTGAATTTGCCGCCATATGGCTAAATTTGTATTGTTCGAATTTCCCGCGTTAGGTATTCAATGTCATGTTTAGGGACTTTTGTTTCGGTAAAATTTGGTGCGCATGATTTTTCCTGGTTACTTACTTGATGCTGACTGCAAATAAAAGACGTGTTTGTAAAAATCGAAGATTCTGAGTTTAATTCGTGCCATCCTGTGAGAATTAGCCCTACAGTTCGTTTTATCGGTATTAATTTCATAAAGAAAAATACTATTTCTTTAGGATGTGTGACATCTCCATCGAGAATTAATTAGGTGGAATATTAACCTTGGACCGTTACGGGTCACAAGAAAGCTCTTCTGCGTGAGATCATGGAAAACGTTACTACTTCGAACACGGGAGACGGGCCCTTCCAGGTGACGATTTTCTGTGAGCTTGGGGTCTCGTATATAATCTGTTTAATTGTCCCGAAGGTTTTGTCACATATGATATCCGGAGAAATGTATTTCGTTTATTTCATTCGCGTATACATTATGTGTATTTTGAAAGATATGAGGGAACATAGATATACGTGGGGTACTTCGAGAATCTGACTTTTTAGAGTTACATAATGTGTACTTCAATAACGTGGGCGGTTCGTTGAGCGGTTGGAAAATCTTCAGGTTTATTTCTGACACCAGCCAATGTTATAACTTTTTTAAATTGACTTACTACTTAGTAGCGACGGCAGAACCATTGACAATTCTGGGCGGTTAGACTTGGACTTCTGTGAGCGGTTGATCATTAACGTTGTTACCGGGTTCGTCTTTTTGGCTTCAAGATATTTTCTTCCTTCTAGGACTGATCAAGGATGAACGTTCAATAAAATACTCGATTCGGATTTAACTTTGACATTTATTCAAAATACAAAATAATGATGATTTAGAAAATTACACAATTTCACTTAGCCTATTTTAGACAACTCTCGTATAACTTCTTTGTAGGTAAAGTTTGTTTAGACTTTAATTTTTTTATCTTTTAAAATGCTATCTGATTCTTATATTTGGACCGACTACGACTTGATTAACTTATTATTAAGACTGGATACTGTTTTCTTATACTCATTACTTGCTAACTGCTGAGGGCTATGGCACTTTTCTTGTTTTGACAATGCGCCGCATTAGTGTGACGTATTTTTTGTTGGAGTATACCTGACTTCTGGGTCAAACAAATAATTATATCGAAAATTCTTACATCGAATGCGTCGACCGTCGAACTCCGTCTGACATTTGAAAATTGAAACCATTTTGCTGTCAGTCGCGTATTCCTGATCGTTTTTTAATTGCTTTTCAAAAAGTATAGTTGTAATAAAAGTTTCTTTATTTTCATTATTTCGTTTTTATAAACAAAAAATAAGGTAAGTTTATTTTAATAAGGGTTGTTTATTTAGTCGCGTCTGTAACTTTAATATTAAACATACAATTTATACCTAGTAATTTACAGGAACTTGTTAAAATGGGTAAATGTTGGGTGAATAGTTGTAAGCACTATAGTATTCGTAATAAGTGCAGCTTTTTATCGTTTCCTAAGGGTATTAAAATAAAAAATACATGGAAGGATATGTTAAGGAAAAATTAAAAAAAAACATCCGCACTATTTACTTATTATTACTTTTACTTACTATGATTTGATTTGATTTTTTTAGAGGAAATAGTCGTTATGATGAACCTACTGCATACTCACGTGTGTGTAGTTGTCATTTTCCTCAAGGAAGAATGGTAAATGGGCCCCAACTTGTTCATATTGCAGAACCCCAAAACAAAAAGTAATTTATAGATATTTATTTTAATCCTCGTTTTATACATATTTTTATTAATTTATGTATTGTAGCTTAGATCCTGCTGGTATTGCAAATAATTCTGCTGCTTTTGGTTGTGCACAGCAAGTTGCAACTAAGAAACCTGAAGATCTTTCGAATGAAACTACAGGCTGGACGGTAGTTACGGAATCGGATTCGAATGAAACAGAAACTACTAGTTTAAAGACTGAAACAACGTCTACTTCTACTCAAACTATTAGTTTAGATTTTTCTGTAGATCATGCGTCAACATCTATAAATGGCCAAATAGAGCAAGAAATAATATCTACCGCACACCTTAAAGCTGAAAATTACTTTCTACAAAATAAATTAGAAGAAGAGAGGACTTTAAGACAACCAGCATTCAGTTTCAAGCATATATGCGACAATGAAAGTTTGGTTCATTTATATACTGGGTTGCCAAATAAAAGTATTTTTTATGATTTATTCAAACTCGTCCAGAACATTGATATCAACTATTATCTAAAATGGCACGTTAAAAAAATTTCCAAAGAAGATCAGCTTTTTATATGTTTAATGAAGCTGAGACGAAATTTTCCGCACCTTGATTTGGCTCAAAGGTTTCAAGTTTCACAAGCAACAATCAGCAATGTTGTAATAACAAGGATACATGTATTGCATGAAATATTATTTATTCACAATCGTTATTGTAATGTTGTGATTACCAACGATTTAGAGGTCGGGAAGTTGAACATTACATACCTAGGTTCGTAATACTGTCAAATAATAAATATGATTGTTTGACACTTGCAACAGTAGAATTTACACAAGTATTTAATGTATTTCGCTATTTCCACACTTTTAATTACGTTTAAAAATTAATCTATAGTCCAACAGCACAACAAATTAATGAAAACTATCGTAAAAAACAACACAACACTGTATTTTTGTTTTGGACTCGAGTTTTGACAATCAATCAGATTTGCTGATCGAAAAGTGAATTTCCACCACGGTCGAATATATGTTTTTATTTATATATTTTTACGTTTTTTTGATAATAAATTTTTCGATTGTGAATAAAATAGTATACATACCTAGGTGGGAATTTCATTACAGCCTCGCGCTCATATCTGACCTCGAGGCTTCGCCTCTCGGTCAAATATCAGCCCACGGCTGTAATGAATATCATTCCCACCTCGGTTGTAATATATTATTAAACAACTTATGCAAACTATTCCTAGTAGAACTAAAAATAAGAGCTGCCTTCCTAATTGTTTTAGTAGCTTTACAAACTGTAGGATCGTACTTGATTGTACCGAAATGGCAACAGTTGTGCCAAGAAAATCCATGTCGGCGCAAAAAGCTACTTATAGTTCATATAAACATAAAAACACATGGAAGGGGCTTATTGGTGTAGCACCAAATGGGGTAAGTTAATTACTTACGATCGATCGTACTTTTGCTTACAATTTTTTTTTAAATTATGCTTCGCTGTCTCGTCCTCAAGATCAACACATTGTAGTAACGTTAGTTGCCTAGATCTATCACAACAATATTTTCAACTAGAAAGAAAAACCTCTAGGTGGCAGCACCCTGCATGGTCGGTTGTCTCCAACGCAGGCGTGCCGCTGTCTTCATTACGTTTTGTTGTGCGATCACACACACATCGCCACAGTCAATTTCTAAATAAACCTAGTGAATCCAAGTGAAATCAGTGAAATGAGCACCCCAACGGGGTCCCCAAGAACACATTCGAGCGTTTCCCAAGAAACGCTGAATGACGCTCTTCGCAGAATCGCCGAATTAAAAAAAGACGCCAAAAGCCGTAACAGAAGGGAACAAAATGGCGGAAGAAGCCCGCAACGCCGTGAGCGAAAACGTTCACTCTCATCGCGTGACAGAAGCTCTAGATCACGAAGCCCAGTTTATCATCCGCATCGTCGCTCATCTAAAGCTTATGAACGCCGTCATCGTTCAAGACGCAGCTCTAATTCGAGCAATTCCTCCTCAAGTCGCAGGTCGTCCCACAGGCCTACTAGCCGAATCAGCAAAAGACGAAATGTCGCAGACACAGGTTAGTTTCAAAGAGAATTGGAGAGCGTAACCCGAGAGGCACGTCCCAAGGGCGTTTCTTGAGAAGAACGTCACAAAAATTCTCGCAACAAAACCGAAATTGGAGAGCGTGGCCCGAGAGGCACGCACCAATTACCAATAAGTTGTTTTTTGCCTCAAAGCCCCGCTTTACAAAACAACAATTGCCATTCAATGGGTTTGTTACAGACTCTCCTCAACCTGCAGCTGACTCGCCGACCTCGCCGGTGCCTCGCATAGAGGTCGACTCAGTGGACCCCCTGCTGGCCTTTGTCGGCTCGGACGCAATCAAGCCTCGAGTGGGACCGGAAATTCTGCCACTGATTGCAGACAATTGGACCGCGATAATAAAATCCGGGATTTCAAACGAAATCAAAGATGAGTTAATCACCAAATATCCGGCTCCAGCTAACTGCAGCTTCTTAAGCGCCCCAGCTCTGAATCCAGAACTAAAACTCACGCTAACCGAGTACACTATTAAAAAAGATAATTACCAAATAGCACTTCAGCAACAACTAGAGTCCGCTTTGAGTGCGCTAGGCCAGGCATTTACCGCAACCCTGGCGAGGGAATCCAAACAGGACTCGGACAGCACCATAAGCAGGACCATGGGCGATGCAGGCAGAATCCTGGCAAACTTGCATCATGAACTTTCGCTCACTAGAAGATCCTTTATCCTCTCGAACTTAATTAACGCTGCTATCCAAAAACGTAGCAACGGAGGGACCAGTCGATACGCTCCTGTTCGGAGAAACGTTCACGGACCGCTACAAATCGGCATCCACGTTGGAAAAGGCTGGCAAGGACATGATAAAGGCCTCCGGAAAGTCAACACCAGACGTCAACAATGGACAGAGCACGACCAAGCCAGGAACTTCGCAACCTCGCAAACAGACGTTAAACTACAAACCCCCTGCCACAAAAACCAGCTACCGCGGTAGGGGGTATCAAAGTCAACGCAAGGTCCGGACCCAGAGCCGCAAGCACTACGAGCATCGCAACCAGCAGCACTACCATCGACGTCGTTAAACGAGGTAAATATGCCGGCGGGCCGCCTCAGGCATTTTCGGGACGCCTGGAGTAGCATTACGTCAGATGAATTAGTCCTTAAAGCGAGAGCAGGTTACAAAATTCCCTTTTCGGCGAAAGTACACCAAAATTGCCCTCCAGGGGAACACACCCTGTCAAGTGAGGAAAAGGTAGAATGCCCTAAGGAAATTGAGAACCTGCTGTCCAAAGGGGCCATTGCTCCCTGTGATGCAGCCGAAAATCAGTTTGTGTCGCCTTACTTTTTACGAGAAAAGCCTAACGGGGGGAAAAGATTCATTCTAAATCTAAAACGCTTGAACGAAAATATCTCGGCCCCGCACTTCAAACTTGAGAACTGGAAAACAGTAGTCACGTTCTATCAAAAAATTGTTATCTGGCTTCTGTCGATTTAGAAAACGCATATTACTTCTCTCGTAGAGGAAGTATTGTATTCATGAAAAAAAAAATTCTCTAAATTTCACTTTTTTCTACATTATAGAATGCGTAGATTACAAAAATCATATTCACTAATTTCCGTCTGTCGGTCTGTCGGTCTGTCGGTCTGTGCATTTCTTTAAACCACTATATTTCGGAATCTACTGACCCGATTAAAGCAAATTTTGCGTCCTTTTTTTCTACCTGCCCATTAATTAGGTCAAAGAAAAAAAAGTTAGGAAATTCTCAAGGACCTGCGCGCTATAGGCCAAAAACATGCTAAAAATGGCAAAATCGGTAGATCCACTTAATCTTCTAAAGTTGCTGACCGATTTTAACCAAATATTGAACATATGTTTCGTGTATACCCCAAGTGGTGAATGCTTTCAAAAAATCTGGAGTTTATTATAGGGTTGAATTTTTATTAAGGGTTGAAGGGTCAAAAAGTTGTAAAAATGAGTAAGTTGTAACGTGAATACCTGCCAGGAGGAATATTTGATTTGGATCAAATTTGGTATACATATTAGGGATACATTGAAGAAACTGCTGGTAAAAATTTCATCCCCTAAAAATAAGCCCCTACGACCCATTTGCCATTTAAGTTAATTGTTCAAAAATTGACGGTGTTGTGATTCTTATATGGCAGCATTACCCACACTTTTCCATCAGTTATTTTAGTAATATTTACATAAAGAGTGAGTAAAAATAATTTTCGACCCTTACCACATACCCCCACCCCTCCAATATAGAGTTTAAGTCATATGGTTCGGATTTTCTTCATATTCGATTTCTACTATACATTTTAAACATATTTACGAATAATATAATTTAAAATAGTATGCAACCCTTATTTTGCAATTTCAACCCTTAACATACCATGTACAGTCAAAATGCTCGGATTTCTTTCAAATTTGGATCCTAGTAGTAATTTAACTTACTTAACTTATCATTGTTTAGTTAATTAAATTAAAATTAGGGTAGGACCTACATATTACAATTGTAACCCCCAATGCAGCCCTTACAGTTTGATTTGTCAGATTTTTTTTTAAATTTGTTTTTTAATAATAAATTAAAATATAATTTAAAGTAGTTTAATCAAAAATGTTTTAGAATCCTCAATTCATGTTTTTAACCCTTATCACACCCCTTACACTGATAGTGCTAGGATTTACTTCAAACATTGATTTATATTGGTAATTTTAAATCTAGCTTCAAATAGTTTCATTAAATTAGAGTACCTACAACAAATTTTTCACTTTTTAATCTTTTCATACACACCTTTCAACTTTATCGTTTAAATTTGTTTAAAATTTGGTTCCTAGTTAAAATTTAAAAACATTTTTAAATAACCCGATAATTTTTTTTTAGTAAAGGATGCCTCAAAATTCTAAAAATTTAAATTACAAATTTTAATATAGCAACGAGAGAAGTACTGTGGAATCTCATTTCCAGCGAATTTTTTTATACCAGTTAGCAAAAGTCATAGGAAATTTCTTAGATTCTACTTTTCCGGTCAACTTTATGAATTCAATTGTCTTCCTTTTGGTTTGTCAGTCAGCCCCATTTATCTTCACCATGGTTATGAAACCAGTGATAAAATATCTCAGATCGAGAGGCTGGCTTTCGGTAATCTACCTCGATGACATCCTAATCGTGGGAAAAAGTCGGTCACACTGCAATGAAAACGTTTTTAAAACGATTACCCTCTTGCAAGTTCCTAGGACTCCTCATAGACTCAATTTTTTTTACCATCAGTCTAACATCGGAGAAACGAGAAAAAATTAAACATGCAGCCAAGCAAGTAAAAATTAAGACCTCAATTAAAATCAGGGACATGGCCCAATTTATTGGTTATCTAGTATCAGCTTGCCCCGCCGTAAAATACGGGATCCTGTATACAAAAG
Organism: Cryptophagus acutangulus; assembly: GCA_963556235.1. Taxonomy (NCBI): domain Eukaryota; kingdom Metazoa; phylum Arthropoda; class Insecta; order Coleoptera; family Cryptophagidae; genus Cryptophagus; species Cryptophagus acutangulus. The sequence goes on along the minus strand of CAUVYR010000334.1, from coordinate 6,159 downwards.
CTTTAGAGCGACAAAAATTCCAAGCCTTACAAAATAACCTCAACAATTTCGAGTCAAAAATGGGGGTCCACTAAGATCTTTACATTGATCTTAATTGGTGGATCAACAACATCGATATCGTAAACAATCCAATACGGAACGGCAACTTGGTTCTTGAAATTTTTTCGGACGCGTCCCTATCGGGGTGGGGCCTCTCGTGTAATAAAATTCACTCGCATGGATGGTGGAGCGAATAGGAAAAACGCGAGCATATCAACTTCCTCGAGCTCAAAGCGGCCTTATACGGTCTCAAGTGCTTTGCCTCGAATCTCAAATCCTGTGAGATTCTCCTCAGAATCGACAATACCACCGCGATTAGCTACATTAACAAAATGGGCAGTATTCAATTTCCAAAACTGTCCAACTTAAGCAGAGAAATCTGGCAGTGGTGCCAAGAAAGAGACCTCTGGATTCAAGCTTTATACATTAAATCCAGTTTAAATGTAGATGTGGACATTGGGTCCAAAACCGTATCAGAAGAATCGGAATGGGAAATTTCGGGCCGCGCATTTTCCAAAGTTGTGGAAAGGTACGGGGTACCAAAAATCGACCTCTTTGCAACAAACGTAAATGCAAAATGCCCAGCATACATCTCATGGCGGCCCGACCCCGGCGCCACTGAAGTAGACGCATTTACAACGCACTGGTCTAGCCAAAAATTCTACGCGTTTCCTCCATTCTCGCTAGCTTTACGCACCATCAGGAAAATAATCAACGACCAAGCTGAGAGCATTCTTATCGTACCAAATTGGCCATCTCAGGCGTGGTTTCCCCTATTTACCGAGTTACTAACAGATGAACCACTTTACTTAGAACCAAGCATGAATCTATTGCGTTCTTCTTTCAGAAAATGTCACCCTGCGTGGAGATCTCTAACCCGAATAGCAGAGAAATTATCAGGCAAGCCTTCATCTCATGGAACGTACCACAGTCAGCCTTAGACTTCATAATGGCACCCATGGCAGACTCCACGCTCAAACAGTACAGCAAGCCCATCAGGCTATGGTGCAAGTTTTGTCAAGGTGAAAACGTCTCACCCTTTAACGCCCCAAGTTTAATGGTGCTGAAGTTCCTAGCTGACGCAGCCAAAAACGCTAACAAATACGGCACCCTAAACACCTACAGATCGGCCGTCTCGTTAATCTCCAGCTGGAACGTAGGAGCAGACCCAATAATAAAAAGATTTTGCAAAGGTGTCTTCACACTGAAGCCCCAGACAGCCAGGTAAGAAGAAACTTGGGACCCAGGTACGGTCCTCTCCTATCTAAAAAATCTTCCCCCAAATACGGAACTGAGTCTGGAACTACTATCCAAAAAACTAGCCACATTATTAATACTAATCACGGCGCAAGAGTGCAAACCATCGCAAAAATCATGACTCAATACAAAGAATTTTCCGAGGAAAAAGCCAACATAAAAATCACAGACAAAATAAAAACTTCGAGAATCGGACGACTACAACCAAATCTTATCATACCAGTGTTCACACCGGACCTACAACTCTGCCCAGTCAAAATGCTAAAACATTATCTGGAAAAGACCGAGAGTTTGCGTTAACCTGAGCAAGAAGCACTATTCGTGACGTTCAGAAAGCCGCATCATGAAGCTTCGCAGCAAACCATCAGCAGATGGATCAAACAAACGCTGGGGAAAAGCGGGATAGACGTGACCAGATTCTCGTCGCACAGTACTCGTCATGCTTCCACATCAGCTGCTGCAAAAAAAGGAGTCGACATCCAAACAATTAGGAAAACGGCCGGATGGACCCCAAATTCGTCGTATATAACCGAACAGCATCCTGCATGTTCGTTTGTCTCCAACGCAGGCGTGCCGCTGTCTTCATTAATTTTACAAGTAACACAAATCGTTTCCCGTTGGGTAGCTTTCTATAGTGCCGCGGCCTTGGCATATGAAACTGGGAGGGTGGGTTTGATCTCTTCGGACGAGACAGCTACCATAATTACGTTCGAACTTCATGATATAGTCCCTAGGACGATAGGTCACGTGACAGTATAAATATACACACATATAAAACTGCGCACTCTCGGCTGCGGCAGTCAGTCGAACGCCAGCAGCCATCGAGTACGCATCAAAGCTCGAGACTGTTCAATTGTGTTTAACTTAATCCTACTAGTGTGTTTATTAAACTTCTCCCTTCCCGCAGTGAATCTAAATCATAAGTTGAACTCGTATTTAATTTATTACAAATACCATGGAACGGTATTATGGCGCCCAACGTGAGGCCTTGGATGGACAGTCGTCATTCACCCCCCCACCCCTTGCTCCGGACAACATGGAAGATAGTGCACAGACAGTAGTGAACGAAGGACAAAGTTCTGCTGACCTGGGAACGTTTCCAAACAACATTTCGCGACGAATATTGCAACCCAGCAAGGTTGGCAGAACTCAAAGCGATACTATATAGCCAACATCAGTCTCCAAAGGAAACAGCAGACCTGTTCTTATTCCGTAAGCTGAAGCTAATCAAAATGCTGGACCCACACATGTCGGAAGTGGAGATGACTGCTCTACTGCTATAACAACTTAAAGCAGACATCAGAATTCACATGCGAGTTCAAACACCGCGAAGCTTTAACGAACTTATTGATACAGTTCGAAGACTGGAACGGGACTCCACTACGCGATCGACGCCTGAAGTCAAGCCTACACAACCAGAGGTAAACAATCTACCCAAGTGCAAGTTCTGCCCAGGACGACACTGGCACCGGGACTGTGCAGTTGCGCAGAGACAACAGGATTCGGAAAACTTCAGAGGGGGATCCGCACGGGAGAAGGATCGCCCCCGCACATTCAACAACTAAACATCATTGGCGGTACGCCCAATCTCCCACGTATTCCCATCCACATCCATGGGAATACACACTACGCCTTGCTGGATAGCGGAGCGTCAGTTAACTTAATCAACCGAAAATGGGTACAGGAAGACAGCGAGCTACCTCAACAACAAAAATTACACCTAGCAGATGCTAGCACATTTCTCACAGTGGTGGGAATTCAAACACTACCCTATGCAATCGACAAAACACACTTCACGTCGGAATTCAGCGTTGCCGAAAACCTGTTTGAAGATGTAGTACTGGGTTTTCCGTGGTTCCTACAGCAAGAAGCGGTAATGGATGCGCAAAGGGGTTGCGTGCACATAGGGAAAACGCAACGCACAACTATTTGCTGGAGCAAGGAAGCTCACGCAGTAGCAGTAAATACGTCGAGCAATTGGAACACGCTAAACCTTCCGGAGGAATACTCAGAGAACTACACCAACCTAGTAAGGAACTTTGCCAACATTTTTGATGAATCGTTGCAACAACCGACTACCCGGACAGTGGAACATGTCATCAACTTATCTAATCACCAACCATTTCGAGCCCGACCTTTCCGGTACAACGAACAGAAAAAAACAGTTGATCCAATCTCAGGTCGAAGAAATGCTCGCAGCGGAAGTTATTGAGCCAAGCAAAGCCAGTTACTGCTCTCCAGTGGTGATGATTAAGAAAAAAGACGGCAAATTCCGCTTTTTTGTAGACTATCGACACCTCAACAACAACACGATTGACAAAACCGCACAACTGCCTTTGATCCAGGACACACTAAGGGACTTGGGACAGGCCAAAGTTTTTTCGTCGATCGATCTGAAAAGTGGATATTGGCAGATTCCACTGGCTGCGGAATCTAAACCACTAACAACATTCTCCACACCTCAAGGCGCCACTTACCAGTTTACGGTAATGCCATTCGGCTTGAAGAACGCGCCCGCCACTTTTCAGAAGCCAATGGCGCAAGAGGTCCTATCGGGATTCCTTCACAAGTTTGTCATGGTGTACCTGGACGACATTATAGTCTACTCGGACAATCACGAAGAACACCTAAAACACTTGCACATTGTCTTTGAGAGACTGCAAACGCACGGACTAAAGTGTTCCACGGAAAAATGCGACTTAGGCAAAAAGGAACTACAGTATTTGGGCCATGTAGCAACACCGGACGGAAACTCCTCGCAGACGCAGCACGTCACGCAAATCAAAAAGTGCGCAGCACCTCGAAACAGAAAAGAGTTACAAAGCTTTCTGGGAGAGTTACAAAGCTTTCGACCACATAAAATCGGAACTCGCCAAACCACTGATTCTGAGCAGGCCAGACCCCGCGAAGAAGTACATCCTGCAAACAGATGCGAGCGTGGCAGGAATGGGTGCAGTCCTCTATCAGGAGAACGACCAGGGCAAGAGAAACGTCATCTCGTACAGCAGTGCTCGATTCACACCAAGCGAAAGAAAATACCACGTCAACGAACAAGAATGTTTGGCGGTGGTTTGGGCTATCAAAAGATACCGTCAATACCTGGAAGAAAACCCGTTTCTACTTCGAACCGATAATCGAGCACTACTATGGCTAAACAAGTCCAAGGACGTGAAAGCGAAACTGACTCGTTGGTCGTTATTGCTCCAAGAATTCGCGTTTACCATCGAGCACTGTCCAGGAAAGAAAAACGAACTTCCCGATTTCCTGTCACGCAATCCGATAGCGGAAACCATTAATGAAGAAGTAACAAACGAAGATAGGCTCGTCCCTCCAACGGCACCAGAAATGCAACACAACAACAACGCGGTGATGCAAATAATAACACTGGCCGAGGAAATTCGTAGAAACCAACTGATCGATCCGATCTGCCAAGACATCATTATTCGCTGGCACCAGGTGAGAAGAGAGGGACCTCAGGAACCGGGGGACAGGGGTTTCCTTGGCTACTACTTAGTGGAAAATGGCGTCCTGTATTTCCGGCATCAAAATCAAAAAGTCATGTATGTTCCGATGGCACAGAGGGAGAGGATCCTATTCGAGTACCACGACGCGTCTCTAGCCGGTCATCCTGGACGGGATGAAACATTAAGAGGTATCCATCAACACTTCCACTGGCCTGGAATACGAAGAATGGTAAAAGATCATGTACGGGCTTGCCTAATCTGCGCAACAACAAAGAGTTCACCTCACCAAGACGCAGCACCCCAAAGAGCGCACATTCCTAAAAAACCATTTCACACAATCAGTGTCGACGTAATGGGTCCTTATATGGAATCCTCCAAGGGCAACAAGTTTATCATCGTGGCAACAGACATCTTCAGCAAATGGCAAGAGGCCAAGGCAACAAAACTATCGAACACCGCGGAGGTCATCCGATTTCTGACGGACGAAGTGTTCCATCGATTTGGTTTCCCACAACAAATCATTTCAGACAGTGGTCCGCAATTCAAGTCAAGAGCATGGGAGAGGTTCTGCGAGCAGCACCACATTACCCATCACCAAACGGCAATATACCACCAGCGAGCGAATCCGGTGGAACGTAGAAATCAGGAATTGAAAAAAGAATTACGTGCTCGGTTAGTGGGTAAACCGGAATCACAATGGGAGAACCACCTGTCAGAAGTTTTGTTTACAATGAGAGCGAGAACCAACGCAGCAACGAGCACAACACCAAGTAGTGCCCTATTCGGATTCAACATAACCAAGCCGGGCGAATGGGACACACCACAAGGCCAAAGAGAAGTCGAAAACAGACCAGAAGAAAGACAGCGGAGAATTCGCGCCAATCAACAAATATACAGACGGCGCTATGTGGAAGAACCCGGAGAACCGCAACACGCATTTAGGGTAAATGATCCAGTATTAGTAAAAGAATTCCGGACCAGAGAAGGAAACTTTAGACCGACCTGGAGCGGGCCCCATCGGGTAATTGAAATCACAAGTGCAACGACGTATCTAATCGACCGAGACGGGCTGCATGTTAACGTGCACATTGACGACTTGCGGCCCAGCAACACGTAAACGCCAACCAGCAAACAAATCACAGACTTTTGAACATACCGGTGTTTACATATTTTCAGCTTATATTATTTGTTCTTTTCTCACAATTGTAATAAAAAACGAACACAAAAATTGTACAGTCTCCAGCTTATAAGCGAGGGGAGTGATATAGTCCCTAGGACGATAGGTCACGTGACAGTATAAATATACACACATATAAAACTGCGCACTCTCGGCTGCGGCAGTCAGTCGAACGCCAGCACCATCGAGTACGCATCAAAGCTCGAGACTGTTCAATTGTGT
>CAUVYR010000333.1:163584-232785 GCA_963556235.1 Cryptophagus acutangulus | reverse complement strand
CGCAAACCGAAAAAAATGTATAAAATTCTCGTACTGATTTAAATTTTTATTAACCAAAAATACGATTTTTGCAGCCCTAATATTTATCTAAAAAATAATATAGCTTGCTGCAGTGCTATATACGCGGTTGCGTATAACAAGTTTTAAAAAAGACCGCCGCAAACCGAAAAAAAAATGTTTAAAATTCTCGTACTGATTTAAAATTTTATTAATCAAATATACGATTTTTGTAAGCCAAATTTCAATCTAAAAAATAATATAGCTTGCAGCAGTTTTATATACGCGGTTGAACATAACAAGTTTTGAAAAATACTGCCGCAAACCGATTTTTTTTTTTAAATTCTCGTGCTGATTTAAATTTTTATTAACCAAATACGATTTTTGCAAGCCTAATTTTCATATAAAAAATAATTTAGCTTGCTACAGTCCTATATACGCCGTTGCGAATAACAAGTTTTAAAAAAGACCGCCGCAAACCGAAATTTTTTTTTAAAATTCTCGTACTGATTTAAAATTTTATTAACCAAAAATACGATTTTTGCAAGTTAAATTTCCATCTAAAAAATAATATAGCTTGCTGCAGTTCTATATATGCCGTTGCATATAACAAGTTTTAAAAAAGTCCGCCGCAAACTGAAAAAAAATGTTTAAAATTCTCGTACTGATTTAAAATTTTATTAACCAAAAATACAAATTTTGCAAGCCAAATTTCTATTTAAAAAATAATATAGCTTGCTGCACTTCCATATACGTGGTTGAACATGAAAAGTTTTGAAAAATACCGCCGCAAACCGAAAAAAATGTTTAAAATTCTCGTACCGATTTAAATTTTTATTAACCAAAAATACGATTTATGCAAGCCTAACTTTCATCTAAAAAATAATATAGCTTGCTGCAGTTCTATATACGCGGTTGCGTATAACAAGTTTTAAAAAAGACAGCCGCAAACCGAAAAAAAAATGTTTAAAATTCTCGTACTGATTTAAAATTTTATTAACCAAAAAGACGATTTTTGCAAGCCAAATTTCCATCTAAAAAATAATATAACTTGCTGTAGTTCTATATACGCGGTTGAACATGACAAGTTTTAAAAAATACCGCCGCAAACCGAAAAAAATATTTGAAATTCTCGTACTGATTTAAATTTTTATTAACCAAAAATACGAATTTTGCAAGCCAAATTTCAATCTGAAAAATAATATAGCTTGCTGTAGTTCTATATACGCGGTTGAACATGACAAGTTTTAAAAAATACCGCCGCAAACCGAAAAAAATATTTGAAATTCTCGTACTGATTTAAATTTTTATTAACCAAAAATACGATTTTTGCAAGCCAAATTTCCATCTAAAAAATAATATAACTTGCTGTAGTTCTATATACGCGGTTGAACATAACATGTTTTAAAAAATACCGCCGCAAACCGAAAAAAATGTTTAAAATTCTCGTACTGATTTAAAAATTTATTAACCAAAAATACGAATTTTGCAAGCCAAATTTCAATCTAAAAAATAATATAGCTTGCTGTAAATCTATATACGCGGTTGAACATGACAAGTTTTAAAAAATACCGCCGCAAACCAAAAAAAAAATATTTGAAATTCTCGTACTGATTTAAATTTTTATTAACCAAAAATACGAATTTTGCAAGCCAAATTTCTATTTAAAAAATAATATAGCTTGCTGCAGTTCTATATACGCGGTTGAACATGACAAGTTTTGAAAAATACCGTCGCAAACCAAAAAATATATTTGAAATTCTCGTACTGATTTAAATTTTTATTAACCAAAAATACGAATTTTGCAACCCAAATTTCTATTTAAAAAATAATATAGCTTTCTGCAGTTGTATATACGCGGTTGAACATGACAAGTTTTGAAAAATACCGTCGCAAACCGAAAAAAATGTTTAAAATTCTCTGATTGATTTAATTTTTTATTAGCAAAAATACCAATTTTGAAGCCCAATTTCCATCTAAAAAATAATATAGCTTGCTACAGTTCTATATACGCGGTTGAACATGACAAGTTTTGAAAAATACCGTCACAAACCAAAAATATATTTGAAATTCTCGTACTGATTTAAATTTTTATTAACCAAAAATACGAATTATGCAAGCCAAATTTTTATCTAAAAAATAATATAGCTTGCTGCAGTTCTATTTACGCGGTTGAACATGACAAGTTTTGAAAAATACCGCCGCAAACCAAAAAAAATGTTTAAAATTCTCGTACTGATTTAAATTTTTATTAACCAAAAATACAAATTTTGCAAGCCAAATTTTTATCTAAAAAATAATATAGCTTACTGCAGTTGTATTTACGCGGTTGAACATGACAAGTTTTAAAAAATTCCGCCGCAAACCAAAAAAAATGTTTAAAATTATCGTACTGATTTAAATTTTTATTAACCAAAAACACGAATTTTGCAAGCCAAATTTCCATCTAAAAAATAATATAGCTTGCTGCAGTTGTATTTACGCGGTTGAACATGACAAGTTTTAAAAAATTCTGCCGCAAACCAAAAAAAATGTTTAAAATTATCGTACTGATTTAAATTTTTATTAACCAAAAATACGATACTTGCAAGCCTAATTTTTATCTAAAAAATAATATAGCTTGCTGCAGTTCTATATACTCAGATGCGTCTAACAAGTTTTAAAAAAGACCGCCGCAAACCGATAAAAAATGTTTAAAATTCTCGTACTGATTTAAATTTTTATTAACCAAAAATACGAATTTTGCAAGCCAAATTTTTATCTAAAAAATAATACAGCTTGCTGCAGTTCTATTTACGCGGTTGAACATGACAAGTTTTGAAAAATACCGCCGCAAACCAAAAAAAAATGTTTAAAATTCTCGTACTGATTTAAATTTTTATTAACCAAAAATACAAATTTTGCAAGCCAAATTTTTATCTAAAAAATAATATAGCTTACTGCAGTTGTATTTACGCGGTTGAACATGACAAGTTTTAAAAAAGACTGCCGCAAACCGAAAAAATGTTTAAAATTCTCGTACTGATTTAAATTGTTATTAACCAAAAATACGATTTTTGCAAGCCTAATTTTTATCTAAAAAATAATATAGCTTGCTGCAGTTCTATATACTCGGATGCGTCTAACAAGTTTTAAAAAAGACCGCCGCAAACCGATAAAAAATGTTTAAAATTCTCGTACTGATTTAAAAATTTATTAACCAAAAATACGATTTTTGCAAGCCAAATTTCCAACTAAAAAATAATATAGCTGGCTGCAGTTCTATATACGCGGTTGCATATAACAAGTTTTAAAAAAGACCGCCGCAAACCGAAAAAAAATGTTTAAAATTATCGTACTGATTTAAATTTTTATTAACCAAAAATACGAATTTTGCAAGCCAAATTTCCATCTAAAAAATAATATAGCTTGCTGCAGTTCTATATACGCGGTTACATATAACAAGTTTTAAAAAAGACCGCCGCAAACCGAAATAAATGTTTAAAATTCTCGTACTGATTTAAATTTTTATTAACCAAAAATACGAATTCTGCAAACCAAATTTCCATCTAAAAAATAATATAGCTTGCTGCAGTTCTATGTACGCGGTTGCATATGACAAGTTTTGAAAAATACCGTCGCAAACCAAAAAATATATTTGAAATTCTCGTACTGATTTAAATTTTTATTAACCAAAAATACGAATTTTGCAAACCAAATTTTTATCTAAAAAATAATATAGCTTGCTGCAGTTCTATTTACGCGGTTGAACATGACAAGTTTTGAAAAATACCGCCGCAAACCAAAAAAAATTTTTAAAATTCTCGTACTGATTTAAATTTTTATTAACCAAAAATACAAATTTTGCAAGCCAAATTTTTATCTAAAAAATAATATAGCTTACTGCAGTTGTATTTACGCGGTTGAACATGACAAGTTTTAAAAAATTCCGCCGCAAACCAAAAAAAATGTTTAAAATTATCGTACTGATTTAAATTTTTATTAACCAAAAACACGAATTTTGCAAGCCAAATTTCCATCTAAAAAATAATATAGCTTGCTGCAGTTGTATTTACGCGGTTGAACATGACAAGTTTTAAAAAATTCTGCCGCAAACCAAAAAAAATGTTTAAAATTATCGTACTGATTTAAATTTTTATTAACCAAAAATACGATACTTGCAAGCCTAATTTTTATCTAAAAAATAATATAGCTTGCTGCAGTTCTATATACTCAGATGCGTCTAACAAGTTTTAAAAAAGACCGCCGCAAACCGATAAAAAATGTTTAAAATTCTCGTACTGATTTAAATTTTTATTAACCAAAAATACGAATTTTGCAAGCCAAATTTTTATCTAAAAAATAATACAGCTTGCTGCAGTTCTATTTACGCGGTTGAACATGACAAGTTTTGAAAAATACCGCCGCAAACCAAAAAAAAATGTTTAAAATTCTCGTACTGATTTAAATTTTTATTAACCAAAAATACAAATTTTGCAAGCCAAATTTTTATCTAAAAAATAATATAGCTTACTGCAGTTGTATTTACGCGGTTGAACATGACAAGTTTTAAAAAAGACTGCCGCAAACCGAAAAAATGTTTAAAATTCTCGTACTGATTTAAATTGTTATTAACCAAAAATACGATTTTTGCAAGCCTAATTTTTATCTAAAAAATAATATAGCTTGCTGCAGTTCTATATACTCGGATGCGTCTAACAAGTTTTAAAAAAGACCGCCGCAAACCGATAAAAAATGTTTAAAATTCTCGTACTGATTTAAAAATTTATTAACCAAAAATACGATTTTTGCAAGCCAAATTTCCAACTAAAAAATAATATAGCTGGCTGCAGTTCTATATACGCGGTTGCATATAACAAGTTTTAAAAAAGACCGCCGCAAACCGAAAAAAAATGTTTAAAATTATCGTACTGATTTAAATTTTTATTAACCAAAAATACGAATTTTGCAAGCCAAATTTCCATCTAAAAAATAATATAGCTTGCTGCAGTTCTATATACGCGGTTACATATAACAAGTTTTAAAAAAGACCGCCGCAAACCGAAATAAATGTTTAAAATTCTCGTACTGATTTAAATTTTTATTAACCAAAAATACGAATTCTGCAAACCAAATTTCCATCTAAAAAATAATATAGCTTGCTGCAGTTCTATGTACGCGGTTGCATATGACAAGTTTTGAAAAATACCGTCGCAAACCAAAAAATATATTTGAAATTCTCGTACTGATTTAAATTTTTATTAACCAAAAATACGAATTTTGCAAACCAAATTTTTATCTAAAAAATAATATAGCTTGCTGCAGTTCTATTTACGCGGTTGAACATGACAAGTTTTGAAAAATACCGCCGCAAACCAAAAAAAATTTTTAAAATTCTCGTACTGATTTAAATTTTTATTAACCAAAAATACAAATTTTGCAAGCCAAATTTTTATCTAAAAAATAATATAGCTTGCTGCAGTTCTATATACTCGGATGCGTCTAACAAGTTTTAAAAAAGACCGCCGCAAACCGATAAAAAATGTTTAAAATTCTCGTACTGATTTAAAAATTTATTAACCAAAAATACGATTTTTGCAAGCCAAATTTCCATCTAAAAAATAATATAGCTTACTGCAGTTCTATATACGCGGTCGAACATGACAAGTTTTGAAAAATACCTCCGCAAACCGAAAAAAATATTTAAAATTCTCGTAGTGATTTAAATTTTTATTAACCAAAAATACGAATTTTGCAAGCCAAATTTTTATCTAAAAAATAATATAGCTTGCTGCAGTTCTATTTACGCGGTTGAACATGACAAGTTTTGAAAAATACCGCCGCAAACCAAAAAAAAATGTTTAAAATTCTCGTACTGATTTAAATTTTTATTAACCAAAAATACAAATTTTGCAAGCCAAATTTTTATCTAAAAAATAATATAGCTTACTGCAGTTGTATTTACGCGGTTGAACATGACAAGTTTTAAAAAATTCCGCCGCAAACCAAAAAAAATGTTTAAAATTATCGTACTGATTTAAGTTTTTATTAACCAAAAATACGAATTTTGCAAGCCAAATTTCCATCTAAAAAAATAATATAGCTTGCTGCAGTTGTATTTACGCGGTTGAACATGACAAGTTTTAAAAAATTCTGCCGCAAACCAAAAAAAATGTTTAAAATTATCGTACTGATTTAAATTTTTATTAACCAAAAATACGAATTTTGCAAGCCAAATTTCCATCTAAAAAATAATATAGCTTGCTGCAGTTCTATATACGCGGTTGCATATGACAAGTTTTAAAAAAGACTGCCGCAAACCGAAAAAATGTTTATAATTCTCGTACTGATTTAAATTTTTATTAACCAAAAATACGATTTTTGCAAGCCTAATTTTTATCTAAAAAATAATATAGCTTGCTGCAGTTCTATATACTCGGATGCGTCTAACAAGTTTTAAAAAAGACCGCCGCAAACCGATAAAAAATGTTTAAAATTCTCGTACTGATTTAAAAATTTATTAACCAAAAATACGATTTTTGCAAACTAAATTTCCATCTAAAAAATAATATAGCTTACTGCAGTTGTATATACGCGGTCGAACATGACAAGTTTTGAAAAATACCGCCGCAAACCGAAAAAAATATTTAAAATTCTCGTACTGATTTAAATTTTTATTAACCAAAAATACGAATTTTGCAAGCCAAATTTTTATCTAAAAAATAATATAGCTTGCTGCAGTTCTATTTACGCGGTTGAACATGACAAGTTTTGAAAAATACCGCCGCAAACCAAAAAAAATGTTTAAAATTCTCGTACTGATTTAAATTTTTATTAACCAAAAATACAAATTTTGCAAGCCAAATTTTTATCTAAAAAATAATATAGCTTACTGCAGTTGTATTTACGCGGTTGAACATGACAAGTTTTAAAAAATTCCGCCGCAAACCAAAAATTTTTTTTAAAATTATCGTACTGATTTAAATTTTTATTAACCAAAAATACGAATTTTGCAAGCCAAATTTCCATCTAAAAAATAATATAGCTTGCTGCAGTTCTATATACGCGGTTGCATATGACAAGTTTTAAAAAAGACTGCCGCAAACCGAAAAAATGTTTAAAATTCTCGTACTGATTTAAATTTTTATTAACCAAAAATACGAATTTTGCAAGCCAAATTTCCAACTAAAAAATAATATAGCTGGCTGCAGTTCTATATACGCGGTTGCATATAACAAGTTTTAAAAAAGACCGTCGCAAACCGAAAAAAAATGTTTAAAATTATCGTACTGATTTAAATTTTTATTAACCAAAAATACGAATTTTGCAAGCCAAATTTCCATCTAAAAAATAATATAGCTTGCTGCAGTTCTATATACGCGGTTGCATATAACAAGTTTTGAAAAAAACCGCCGCAAACCGAAATAAATGTTTAAAATTCTCGTACTGATTTAAATTTTTATTAACCAAAAATACGAATTTTGCAAACCAAATTTCCATCTAAAAAATAATATAGCTTGCTGCAGTTCTATATACGCGGTTGCATATGAAAAGTTTTAAAAAAGACTGCCGCAAACCAAAAAAAAATGTTTAAAATTCTCGTACTGATTTAATAGCTTGCTGCTAAATAATATAGCTTGCTGCCATTCTATATACGCGGTTGAACATGACAAGATTTGAAAAATGCCTCCGCAAACCGAAAAAATTGTTTAAAATTCTCGTACTGATTTAAATTTTTATTAACCAAAAATACCAATTTTGAAACCCAATTTCCATCTAAAAAATAATATAGCTTGCTGCAGTTGTATATACGCGGTTGCATATGACAAGTTTTAAAAAAGACCGTCGCAAACCGAAAAAAATGTTTATAATTCTCGTACTGATTTAAATTTTTATTAACCAAAAATCCAAATTTTGCAAGCAAAATTTCTATCTAAAAAATAATATAGCTTGTTTCCATTCTATATACGCGGTTGAACATTACAAGTTTTGAAAAATACCGCCGCAAACCAAAAAAAAATATTTGAAATTCTCGTACTGATTTAATTTTTTTCTAACCAAAAATACGAATTTTGCAAGCCAAATTTCTATTTAAAAAATAATATAGCTTGCTGCAGTTCTATATACGCGGTTGAACATGACAAGTTTTGAAAAATACCGCCGCAAACCGAAAAAAATGTTTAAAATTCTCGTGCTGATTTAAATTTTTATTAACCAAAAATACCAATTTTGCAAGCCAAATTTCTATTTAAAAAATAATCTAGCTTGCTGCAGTTTTATATACGCGGTTGAACATGACAAGTTTTAAAAAATACCGCCGCAAACCGAAAAAAAATGTTTAAAATTCTCGTACTGATTTAAATTTTTATTAACCAAAAATACAATTTTTGCAAGCCTAATTTTCATCTAAAAAAATATTATAGCTTGCTGCAGTTCTATATACGCGGTTGCATATAACAAGTTTTAAAAAAGACCGCCGCAAGCCGAAAAAAATGTTTAAAATTCTCGTACTGATTTAAAAATTTATTAACCAAAAATACGAATTTTGCAAGCCAAATTTCAATCTAAAAAATAATATAGCTTGCTGCAGTTCTATATACGCAGTTGAACATGACAAGTTTTGAAAAATACCGCCGCAAACCGAAAAAAATATTTGAAATTCTCGTACTGATTTAATTTTTTTCTAACCAAAAATACGAATTTTGCAAGCCAAATTTCTATTTAAAAAATAATATAGCTTGCTGCAGTTCTATATACGCGGTTGAACATGACAAGTTTTGAAAAATACCGCCGCAAACCGAAAAAAATGTTTAAAATTCTCGTGCTGATTTAAATTTTTATTAACCAAAAATACCAATTTTGCAAGCCAAATTTCTATTTAAAAAATAATCTAGCTTGCTGCAGTTTTATATACGCGGTTGAACATGACAAGTTTTAAAAAATACCGCCGCAAACCGAAAAAAAATGTTTAAAATTCTCGTACTGATTTAAATTTTTATTAACCAAAAATACAATTTTTGCAAGCCTAATTTTCATCTAAAAAAATATTATAGCTTGCTGCAGTTCTATATACGCGGTTGCATATAACAAGTTTTAAAAAAGACCGCCGCAAGCCGAAAAAAATGTTTATAATTCTCGAACTGATTTAAATTTTTATTAACCAAAAATCCAAATTTTGCAAGCAAAATTTCTATCTAAAAAATAATATAGCTTGTTTCCATTCTATATACGCGGTTGAACATTACAAGTTTTGAAAAATACCGCCGCAAACCAAAAAAAAATATTTGAAATTCTCGTACTGATTTAATTTTTTTCTAACCAAAAATACGAATTTTGCAAGCCAAATTTCTATTTAAAAAATAATATAGCTTGCTGCAGTTCTATATAAGCG
The DNA here is from genome assembly GCA_963556235.1 of Cryptophagus acutangulus. Classification (NCBI taxonomy): domain Eukaryota; kingdom Metazoa; phylum Arthropoda; class Insecta; order Coleoptera; family Cryptophagidae; genus Cryptophagus; species Cryptophagus acutangulus. Next base: position 223,418 of record CAUVYR010000333.1, on the reverse strand, counting down.
GTTGCATATCACAAGTTTTAAAAAAGACCGCCGCAAGCCGAAAAAAATGTTTAAAATTCTCGTACTGATTTAAATTTTTATTAACCAAAAATACAAATTTTGCAAGCCAAATTTCCATCTAAAAAATAATATAGCTTGCTGCAGTTTTATATACGTGGTTGAAAATGACAAGTTTTGAAAAATACCGCCGCAAACCGAAAAAAATGTTTAAAATTCTCGTACTGATTTAAACTTTTATTAACCAAAAATACGAATTTTGCAAGCCAAATTTCCATCTAAAAAATAATATAGCTTACTGCAGTTCTATATACGCGGTTGCATATAACAAGTTTTATAAAAGACTGTCGCAAACCAAAAAAAATGTTTAAAATTCTCGTACTGATTTAAATTTTTATTAACCAAAAATACAAATTTTGCAAGCCAAATTTTTATCTAAAAAATAATATAGCTTGCTGCAGTTCTATTTACGCGGTTGAACATGACTAAATATTTACCAGAATTAGCAAAAAATGTTTACTAAAAGTAACTTGACTATTTGTAACCTTTGTAAATTTACTTAGTTAAATTAAATAAATAAAGTATTCTATTCTTTTATTAGAGGACTCATTAAATTCAGTAAAATGAATATAACATGGACAATATCATCTAGATAAGGAAAAAAAATATTAGATATTCTGTTTTGCAGTATGTGAAAAATTTTGATTCGGCCGATAGCTCGCTCAACGTGTATTCTAACACTAGCAATGTTGTAGCACTTGTCAACTTCTTCTTCTGTCAATTTGCCTTCGAGCAAAAAAGGAGGTATGAGCTAAATGAATATAATGGTTATGAGCTAAATGAATAATCAAAGCGATCGACTTGTTGGCAATTGTCCGGTCACGGAATTTGAGTATGGAAAATTTTCAATTCCATTGGATTTAACTCATACAATCCCATACTAAATGAATAATTAAAAGTAGAAATAAAAAACACTCAAAAAGTAACAAAATATATTTATTAAAAGTTAAAATGTAAAACTTATTATGTAAAAGTTAAAATACAAACAAATCAAAAAACACTGTAGAAGTACATTTTACATGTTATCAAGTTGTAGTCTTAGTAAACTTTCTTTTTCTAATCTTAGATTGTACCTTAATATTTCGATTCATTAATCGAATTTTGAAATACATTTTACATGTAAAAAAAAGTTTTTTCTAATACTATTTTAGAATAATAACATTCTTGAACTAATTTTAATTTGAGAATGTACTCATTCTGCAACAAGTGCGAGAATATTCATTCCTACACAAGTGATAGAATGACCACATGTGGCGCCATCTCATGGAAGTTGACGCAACATTAAGCTATTGTATTTTGATTAATGAATTATTCATTTAACTTATTAATTGTTGATATTAGTAATATTATAAGTCAATTAACTAAATCATTCATATTTAGAACATTCTTTATGACATTTTATAACTAATTTTGTTTATTAATACATATATTATAGCAGCGACATCTGTGAACTAATTGCCTAAAAGCGATAGGTACTAGACAGCGACTCAAACTGACATATTTTAATTGACGATAGTATTAGAAAAAGTATAGTCTGAAACTCGTCGGAATGAATATTCAGCCCTCGTGAAAACCGTCAAACTCGCCTTCGGCTCGTGTGACAAATTTTCACTCGGGCTGAATATTCTCATTCCGCACTCGTTGCAGAATATACTATTTTGCAATTTGCGATTAAAATGACATCTTTTTAGTTGCCATTTTTGTTGTTGAAACAGTTAATGTTCTAAAAAAAGCGTGGAAAAAAGCCTTTTTTTCACTCTTTTTCTACTTTTTTTTCATTCTTTTTACTTTTTTTCATTATTTTAAAAATTGCTAAAAGCGTGGCAAAAAGTTGTAAAACCGCAATGTTTTATTTATTAACAATTTTAATTACACAATTAGTAAGATTATTTAAATGAACAGGAACATATAAGCAACATTTCCATTAAATTTGAGTTAGCAAATACTTCTATTCGATTTGAATTATGTGAAGGAAGCTGTTTGATTTTTCGTTCCTAGGAGCGATTTCAATTGTTTTATCAATGCTTGCTCTAATTAATAACAAACTAAGCTTGAATCAAGCAACTGATTGTCATCTGATTATTAACTAATATTTAATATTTTTTATTTTAATTAAAAATTGCAAAAAATAGTGTATACAACACGAGCAAAATTAGTTATTTTTTCACTCGTCGTATTGTCCAACTCGGCTGACGCCTCGTTGGACAAATTTACGACTTGTGAAAACATAACTTACATTTTGCTACTTGTTGTATAAATAACTATTTTAGCATCCTAAACTAAATCGATATTTTCCGAAACATTTAATAAATTTTTTATGAAATTTTTCTCAATATTTAGAGAATTTCCATTAACCTTATCAAAAATTTAATTCAATTTCCTAAATTTTTCGAGGAGATCTTTGGTGGGATTTATTAATCCACCTTCTGATCAATGGTTAACCCATGAAAATGATGGATCAGTGGAATCAGGAATGTATCCAAAAGTTTCCTTCTTTCTTAACCTAAATGCAATGTAACCTGTCAAATTTTCCAAGCCATCCCACTGCATTTCCGAAAGCTCAACATCAACTATTGATTGGAAAATCAATTAATTCACATTAAAAAGATAATCAGTATTAATAATGTAGCAACTTTAGTGGCGGACAAAATCTAGTAAGCCTAAATTAGCATTATGTAACCTTTTAACAAAACTTGCATTGTTTTATTTATTTATTGGTACTTCTCCATTACATGGTTATACCGGTCATTACAAAAAAAACTAAAATAATAATGTATAAAACTAATGTTTAACAGTAGTAAATAAATGTATTAATCACATCACTCATACATGGGTTCAATAAGTTTAATTAGAAATCCGAAAAGTTGAATTTATATGCAAAATATTCATCAAAAAAATAAAAATGCCTATCTAATAAAAAAACTTTGACTGAACGTTTGAAAGAATTAATTGAGAGCTGCCTTAAAGATAATGGCAGAGCATTAAAGAAAGTAGGACCCCAATAATTGACTGCGTTTCGACTTCGTTTTGAATTCGTTTTTCGATTTCGTTGCATGTTTCATTTTTTATTGGCTATCCGACTCTATGCCCTCGCCACTGAGCATAACGAACTTTTGTTATTGGGGGTTATTCCCCCCCTAGGAGGGTTGCCAACCAAGGCTACGGAGCCCCTCCTACCCCTTGTCGGTTTTGGTCCGCGACGGGTATTTGATTTCCCCGCTACCACCCATATCTGGGAGGCATTCCCCTATCCGCCACCGGGGGACGCGCCAGATGGGAGACCGACAACTCCACACTAGAACCTTCCTTCTTGACTACTTCTACGATTATCATCTATAGTTCTCCTCTAGACAGCTTGGGAACAGCACAACATGTAGATAAATTAATGTATAAAAGAAACACAGATGTATAAATATAATAATCTGGACAGCACGACCTACTAGCTAATATCACAGACAATGCATCACAGATATCTAGCTGCTACCACTGGGTCCTTTCTCTTAAGGATTCCAGTGCATAGCAGTTCAACGGCCTTCCATTCATCAATTCCTCTCAGCATAATCTCGACGAGATTTTCTGCTGAGAGGATTTTCCCAACTGCTTCTTGGGCTTCCTCTCGTTCTACTTCCCATTCCTCGCATTCAAACAGGGTATGCTCCGCCGTGTCTACGGTGTTGCAAGCATAGCACCTGTTTGATTCAGTCTTTGCAATCTGTCTCCTATACTGGTTAAAATGGCCGTGACCGCTCAAAAACTGAGTTAAGCAATAGCTTAACTCACCATGCGGCCGACTAACCCAGGGCTGGATCCTTGGAATAAGAGTCCTCGTCCACTCTCCCTTTGCCGACGCCTCCCATCTCCTCTGCCATAATTCCTCTGCTCTAGTTCTTTGCTCTGCTCTTTCACCATTTGTAGAGCCTCTGCCTGTCTTTCTCAGGTCAGCCTGGAGGTCCAATGGCAAGACTCCTGCAAGAACTTGTAGAGCAGCTGTTGACACGGTTCGGTTAGCTCGACAGATACCCAGGAGTAACGGTCTCTGAGCTTTGTCCAGACAATCCCTCACCTTCTTCAGTTTTAAGGCTTCTGGCCACACCGGCGCACCGTACAGGACAACTGAAGCATGGGTGTCTTGCCAACAGCCGCCTGGACCAATCCCCCGCTCCTCCAATACGTGGCATGAGCAGACGCAGTTTTTGGGATTTTTCCTCGGCCTTAGCACAGGCTTCGGACACGTGCTTCACCCAGGACACGTTTTTGTCCAGCCATATGCCAAGGTACTTCAGGTGGTTCTCCAACTCGATCGTGCTACCCAAAACATCAATCGACCGCTCCCCGACCACTTTCTTGCGACCGGTTATCAGTGCTGCCTTTGTTTTCTCCGGAGCAATTTGGAGCCCTTTGCTGTCCATCCATTCTCTGATTTTGGTAACGCACACGTTCCACTTCTCTTTGACTGTCTGTAAGTTGTCAGCAATGCACGTGACAATGATGTCATCGGCGAAGGCTACCGTTCTGCACCCGGCCGGAAGCATGACCTCTAGCACTCCATCGTAGGCCAAGTTCCACAGCAGGGGCCCAAGGACGGATCCCTGCGGAACTCCCGCGGTGACCGGAGTGATTTTCCCTTTGGTTGGGATCAGGGTTCTGTCCTGCAGGTAACTCATGACAATTCCAATGAGGTAACTGTCGACTTCTCTCTTCTGCAGCTCGTCCACGATTGTGGTCCATCTTACCTCGTTAAATGCGTTTTTAACGTCGATGGCCACAATTATACAGACTTCCCTGCTTCGCCAATTACCCTCATTTGCCGATTTTGTTATCCTCAGGACTTCCTCGGTAGCATCCAACGTTGACCGCCCTTTTCTAAAACCGTATTGGCTGTCGTGTAAATCCCTACCTTACTTTCCATCTCCTGCTCTAGACGGTTGGCAATAATTATTTCGAATGTTTTGCCCAACACTTCTTCCGCAGTGACTGGCCTCATAGCGCCCTCTACTACTGGCTTGTTCCAGATTGTGCGGTTGTGCGCTGGAAACAGCTGCTTTGCGATGGCTTCTCTTTGGGCGTTTGACAGCACCATTCCTGCGGCACTGCCCATTCTTTTAGAAACCAGCTGATACGCTGTGCCCCAGACGTTTTCCTCAACCTCGTTAATGAGGCTCTGGAAGGCGTCTTTTTTGGCGACGTAAATTTGGCTCTTCACCTCCTCTCTGGCCGCCTTTAGATCTTCCAGTGCTATCATGTGACGGGCATAGTTTTGGTTGCTGGGGTCTTGCCTATGCTTGGCACTGACTCTCATCGCAATCCTTCGGCACTTGTTTCTACTGGTGATTGCAGTCATAACTTCCTGTCTCCACCAGTAGACCTTGCGCTGATTTGAATGCTTCCGTGGTGCCGCTGCCTCGCATGCCTTCTGCATTACAGCCGTTAAAGAATCTGTTGTAATGTTGGTTACTGTCAGAAGTCCTTCGCCAAGCCTTGCCCTAAAGTTCAGGATTTGTTTGGCAGATTGGAGCCTCCATCCGCTAGGTGCACTAGCGCATTTCGACACCTCCCCGCCAAGCCAGAACTCGATTGCGTTGTGGTCGCTCAATGTTTCGTTGGTGGACACCACCCATCCTTGGAGAGAACTTCGGCCGTTGGATCTGACAAAGGTGATATCAATCACGCTTCGCATCTCTCCTTTGCAAAAACGTGGCCTTGGTCCCCACGTTTGCAACGGCCAAGTCGAGTACTGCTGCCCACTCTTTTAGGATTTCCCCTCGCCAGTCTTCGCTGGCAGAGCCCCAAGCGGGACTCATGCAGTTAAAATCACCACCCACAACCAGAGTATGACCTACTACTTCGGATAAGATAGAGTCTCTCAGTTCATCCACCATTACAGAAAACTCCTCTCTAGAGATGTTGGGGGAGATGTAGACCGAATACAGCACTACATCCCCGAGTCGAGCTTTTGCGTAAGCTGCTCCGCATCCTTTTTCGTCGCATCTCCCGTTTCCAAGCCATATTGCTGCAGATTTTTCTTTGTTTGCTATCCATTTTGTGCCTCTACTTAGAATTTCTTGGTTCGGCTCGCTAATCAAAGCCGCGTAGGTTTCTTTTTCGAGACACGTCTGGAATAGCAAATCGTGGGCTTTCTTGCTCCTGTTAACATTTAGTTGGACAATATGATTTAACATGTTTACAATGAATTTAATTGTTCCGAACGCCCTCCATATGTGTCGTGTTGTAAGTTGCATATTCTGTTTTGAGAGGTGAAACATTCGGAACACACTCGTGTGAAATTGGCACCACAGGTCGACCAGCGTGCGCATGGTTATGACGTCAGGACGGGTCAAAATTACATTACCACTACAACGCTCAGCGAGACAACACGTAAGTGTTTTGATGTGCTGTCGCCTCGTGCACCACCATCTTGCAGTGCGAAAACTTTCACGAATTATCAGTGTCATCCGTGGATAGTATAAACCTTTATCCATCAACATGGGTGCTCCACAACCTTGTGGTTGTGTGGTGCATCATATTTCGTCGCTCTGACCTATTGCTGGATCACACGTGGTCATATCTGCATCATATTTCGTCGCTTGACCTATTGCTGGATCACACGTGGTCATATCTGCATCATATTTCGTCGCTTGACCTATTGCTGGATCACACGTGGTCATCTACATCATTTTCATCGCAGTGACCTTGCCGAAATTCACCGTGGGTACCCACATCAACGTTCATCGACTTGACGTGCAATCTAGTGCCAAACCAGTGTGTCACCTTCTTTTGAGCATACGTTAATTGTATGTCAAAATTATGTATGTATGTCACAATTGTCATATTCGAGATTGAACTATTATACCTCGTACTGAGATTCCTTCTTGTATTAATAATTAATCGCCCTATACTATCGTGGTTCAGTATTTCGTTGGTTTTGTACATACTTGTATTGAGTTACAATAAACATTTTTGGTCCTTCGAGCCGGATCTCAGTACGTCTATGAGCGTTCTTTCTTTCTTTATTTTAATTGTTCTGGTTGATGATTATTATGTGCATGCTAATTATAAGTGTCGGTCGGTTTTGTAAATTTCACTGCATTGGTTCAGACAATTCACTCAAAGTTCACTAGCAAAGGTTGCGGTCACGCCACCCGGTGCCAACATTCTATCAATTGTTTCGTTATTGTTGTTGTCGTGTAATTTGTCGTTATGGCTAATGCAAAAATTGCGAAGGCACGTGTACAGCGAGACCACGCTTTTGAGGACCTTCGATACATTAATAACCTAAGCGATATTGCATTCACTGACGCATTGGTTAAGGCGCGTTTTCGGTTGCGGTGTGAACGGCTTAATGACATAGAACGGGAATTTATGACACAGCACACAGAGCTCATGTTACTGTTAACAATGGCTAACGTCGACGCGGATGCAGAGCAAGCGGTTCGGACTGATTTCATGGACATGTTCGATTCGGTGCATCTTAAGTACACGGACATGTTTCCATCTGTAAACACTTCAATACTCGAAACAGTACTGGTTGATAATAATGGCGCGAATAGTACGCCAAACGTACGCTTACCTAAAATAAATTTACCTCATTTCAGTGGCGTACTCAACGAGTGGCCCACATTCTCTGATTTGTATAATTCGGTAATTCACTACAACGCTGCTTTACAGACGATCGACAAATTTCAATATTTGCACTCTGCATTGTCGGGCGAACCCCTTCAACTCATTCGGGGATTTTCGGTAACCGCCGATAATTATCTGCCTGCTTACAATCGGTTAGTCGAACGCTACGACAATAAACGTCAGTTGGTCACACATTGCTGGGAAACTATCCTGCAAGCCAAATGCGACGCGAAACATCCAATACAGCAGTTACTGAATGTTTTCGACGAAAATCTGTGTTTACTGCAAAAACTCGGTTATTCAATTGCGGCCAGCGATTTCGGTAATTTTACGTTGGCACACACTCTCTTGAGCAAAGTCGATGCTACTACACGCGAACGATTTGAACTGCAAATTGCAGATCCAACGGTACCTCCCACATTTGCGGAAGTCCAAACCTTTTTAACTAATCAATGCAAGGCGTTAGGCACAATTTGCGATCCAATTAATTCTAACGCCCATCCTAGACCGGTTGATGTCAAACCTAAAACTAAATACCCATTACCAAATATCGGTTCATTATCTTTGCATGCTAGGACTGCGCAGTCGTGTATCTTATGCACACACGACCATCTACTGCATGGATGCACTCAATTTAAAAATAAATCAGTTAACGACCGGTTTAACTTTGCAAAATCTCACAGGCTCTGTATTAACTGTTTACGTAACCATCCAACTTCGGAATGTCCATTTCCTCGCAGATGCATGCGATGTAACAAGTCACATCACACGCTTTTGCATTTTGAGCCATCGGGCAATTATCGTAATAGCACCTCTCGCTTTCATTCGTCCAGTCCTCACGAATCGGTTCCTGATGTTCAGCAACAGTCAGTCGCAAATCACCACGTCATTACCTTATCCAATCATGTCCCGCAATTCTCGACCACCCTGCTTTCAACTGTGCAAGTCGACATGTTAGATGCGTACGGAAATCACCATTCAGTGCGGGCACTATTGGACTCTGGTAGTCAAGCCAATGTTATTACTGAGCGTTGCTGTCAACTACTGAAACTGACTCGAGTAAAATCAAACATTCCAATTCAGGGCCTTGGGCAAATGGCGACAGATGCTAATCGCGGCACAGTCACCTGCAATATACGATCAAACACGACTTTGTACGATTTCGAGGCTATCATCATGCCCAGCATTTGCAAGAACTTACCCGCCACGTCAGTCGACATTAGTCAATGGCCACATCTCCAACACATCAAGCTGGCCGATCCGTGTTGCATGACCACTGGACCAGTCGATCTATTAATCGGTGCGGAATTGTTTCCATACATTGTTTTGCCAGGCAAAATCCAAGGTCCGTTGGGCTCTCCAGTTGCGCTGCAAACTGTTTTCGGATGGACAATCATGGGAAAAGTGAACAAGGTTGTTGATACTCTGGCAATACACACCTTTTGTACATTTACTGAGCCTTCTCTTGATACTGCCATAACTCGTTTTTGGGATTTGGAACAATGTCCGGCTAGCGCCAATATATGGTCTAAGGAGGAAGAACGGTGTGAACAGATCTTTGTGCAAACACATAGTCGCGACTCGACAGGACGATACGAGGTGATGTTGCCATTCACCAACAACACACCGTCATTTTCCAATTCATATAACATTGCACGCCGTCGCTTCATGATGTTAGAGAGCCGGTTTAACAAAGATCCGCACTTTAAGGATTCGTATGTCAACTTTATGCTCGACTATGCCAACACTGGTCACATGGAACGAGTTAAAAATGCACAGCCTACCACAGATGGCTATTACATACCCCACCACGGAGTATTTAACTCCAAACAGGTTCTTCGAGTAGTATTCGATGCGTCGGCCAGGGATGCGAACGGATTATCGTTAAACTCAACGCTATTGGTGGGACCGAAATTACAAACGGACATCTTTACTGTGCTTATCAAATTCCGGAGTCATCCGGTTGTAATCACTGCCGACATACGACAAGTGTATCGGCAAATTCGCATACACTCATCTCAAAAGGACTTCCAACGCATCCTGTGGCGACCGTCTCCTGCGGAACCATTAATTGAATATCGGTTGAACACCGTGACGTATGGGGTAGCGTCATCGCCATTTCTTGCACAACGAGTGCTGCACCAAGTTGCATGCGATGAGCACGATACGTTTCCATTGGCCTCTGACGTGCTTAAAACAGATATCTATGTTGATGACATTTTGACAGGTGCCTCTTCGGTGGACGAAGCACGACAGTTACAACAGCAATTAGTCGGATTGTTAAACAGCGCCGGAATGGAGCTTCGTAAGTGGGCATCGAATGTACCCGAGTTATTATCTGATTTGCCACAAGAGCACTGCCAAATCAACCTCGATAAGGATGGTGCTGACGTAATTAAGCTCCTTGGCCTGCATTGGAATCCACATACCGATACGTTCTTGTTTTCGGTCCATCCACAAAACAAACCGTGCACCAAACGCAATATTTTGTCTGATTTGGCTCGGATATTCGATCCTTTGGGGATTCTTGCTCCGGTGACATTTTGGGTCAAATACTTTATGCAAGTTTTGTGGACTCTTGGATTGGAATGGGACACGGCGCCTCCCGATCATATTGTAAGTACGTGGTTACGATTCAAACAAGAATTATCGGAGTTGACGCACATTGCACTTCCTCGACACGTTTTGCCGTTAGCTAGCCACATTCACTTACATGGTTTTTGCGACGCTTCCGAGAAAGGATATGGAGCAGTCGTATATGTCCGAGCTACCTGCGCAGATGGGGGTACACTGGTTCAGTTTGTTGCAGCAAAATCCAAGGTTGCTCCACTGAAGCGGGTAACGATCCCAAAACTTGAACTATGTGCAGCACAACTGATGGCTAATCTTGTCACCTCCATTCGTGACAGTTCGGCATTTTCGGCAACCGAAACTATAACATGTTGGTCCGACTCGGTAGTGGCCTTAACATGGATCAAGTCGTCCCCTCACCGTTGGAAGACGTTTATTGGCAATCGGGTAAGCAACATTCAAGAGAAAACATCACCGTCATGGTGGCGTCATGTACAATCTACAGATAACCCAGCTGATTGCGTATCGCGGGGCATTTTTCCCTCCGAGTTAGTAGATCATCCGTTATGGTGGGCGGGGCCTACGTGGCTGAAACAGCCAACAACCGATTGGCCTACCGAACTCAAGTTCACACAGTGTCCGTCTGAATGCTCGAATGAAGAACGAACGATCCCGATCTTGGCTACCACTACTGGCGAGGACAGAGTGGCCACATTAATCACGCGCTTCTCCTTTCCCAAGGCGATTCGGATCATCGCATATATGTTCAGGTTTACATATAATAGTCTACATCCCAGCAATAAACTTACTGGCCATATTACGTCATCAGAGTTGCATGGCGCTACGATGTGTGTGGTCAAACTAGTTCAGATGTCGGTATTTCATGCCGAAATTGCCGCTATTTTAAACGGTGGTAAACTTACTAAATCGTTACGCAAGCTAGCACCGTTTGTTGACGGCGCGGGCGTTCTCAGGGTGGGCGGACGACTGCACAATTCTCGACTTCCGCATGATCATAAACATCCTGCTTTGGTCCCGCGATCCCATCCTTTTACAGAATCATTGATTGAACACACGCATATTAAGTATGGGCATGCCGGGTTACAATCCGTTCTTAACATCCTGATACAATCGTTCTGGATCCTTTCACCCAAACGCGCAATACAGCATGTACTTGCAAAATGCAACCACTGTTTTCGAATCAATCCTACATCATTGCAACCGCGTATGGGAACCTTACCCAGTTTCCGGGTTCAACAACTGCGCGCTTTTGATCGCGTCGGCATTGACTTCGGTGGTCCGTTTGCCCTCAAATCCAGCCACTTGCGCAAAGCCCCAGTACTTAAGGCCTATGTGTGTTTGTTCGTATGTCTCGCTACGAAAGCGATCCATCTCGAACCAGTTTCTGATCTCACAACATCCGCGTTTATAGAAGCGTTACGAAGATTTACAAACCGTCGCGGAATGTGCTCAGTCGTGCACTCGGATTGTGGCACCAATTTTGTTGGTGCTGATCGCCAACTTCGTGACTTTTTCAAAACCGCAGTTGCTCACCATCACATCCGCTGGGAATTCAATCCGCCGTCGGCTCCTCACTTTGGGGGGATCTGGGAGGCCGGCATTAAATCAATGAAATACCATTTGAATCGGATTTGCGCGAACCACATATTCACGTTCGAAGAGTTGACGACAGTGTTGACGCAGGTTGAAGCCATCCTTAACTCGCGGCCACTCACACCGATCAGTAGCGACCCGAACGATTTAACAGTGCTCACACCGGGACATTTTCTGACATTGGCCCCGTTAAGTGCACTTCCCGAACCCGACTACACTCACATCGCGCCAAATCGGTTGTCTCGTTGGCAAAAGCTTTCGCATATGCACCAGGAGTTTTGGCACCGGTGGCACACCGAATATCTACATACGTTGCAACAACGCCACAAATGGCTAAGTGACTCCGAGCCCTTACAACTAGGCACATTAGTGCTAATTAAATCCGAGTTAAGTCCGCCAATGCAGTGGAAGCTAGGTCGGGTAACCGAATTATATCCTGGGAAGGACGGTGTCTGTAGAGTCGCTACCGTTCAAACTTCTCAGGGCTCTTTGAGACGACCAGTAGTAAAATTGTGTCCGTTACCACGGCAGTGATCTGTCTTTTTGTTGTGTATTGCACAAGCTGTTAACTGATTTTGTCTTATATCCTTTTTTTGTTTTGAATTGTATAACTAGTTACATAACGCTATCTTGTTACCATGTAATCATCACTGTTTCGTTTTAAAAAAAAATACTGTGTATTTTGGTGGGCGGTTATGTTCCGAACGCCCTCCATATGTGTCGTGTTGTAAGTTGCATATTCTGTTTTGAGAGGTGAAACATTCGGAACACACTCGTGTGAAATTGGCACCACAGGTCGACCAGCGTGCGCATGGTTATGACGCCAGGACGGGTCAAAATTACATTACCACTACAACGCTCAGCGAGACAACACGTAAGTGTTTTGATGTGCTGTCGCCTCGTGCACCACCATCTTGCAGTGCGAGAACTTTCACGAATTATCAGTGTCATCCGTGGATAGTATAAACCTTTATCCATCAACATGGGTGCTCCACAACCTTGTGGTTGTGTGGTGCATCATATTTCGTCGCTCTGACCTATTGCTGGATCACACGTGGTCATATCTGCTTCATATTTCGTCGCTTGACCTATTGCTGGATCACACGTGGTCATATCTGCATCATATTTCGTCGCTTGACCTATTGCTGGATCACACGTGGTCATCTACATCATTTTCATCGCAGTGACCTTGCCGAGGTTCACCGTGGGTACCCACATCAACGTTCATCGACTTGACGTGCAATCTAGTGCCAAACCAGTGTGTCACCTTCTTTTGAGCATACGTTAATTGTATGTCAAAATTATGTATGTATGTCACAATTGTCATATTCGAGATTGAACTATTATACCTCGTACTGAGATTCCTTCTTGCATTAATAATTAATCGCCCTATACTATCGTGGTTCAGTATTTCGTTGGTTTTGTACATACTTGTATTGAGTTACAATAAACATTAATAAATAAGGGAGAATATCACAGGTAGTATCACAGTTCGTTAGTTATCACATTTTGGCCAGGATTTGCCAAGTTCCTAGCTATTTTTAGGTTCTTCTTGCAGGCGGAGTGCACACTTTCACAGTTATTTCGTTTGACACCATCAGGCACTTCGCCATTTTCTTGTAGGTGTCCGCCGTTGGTGCACTAACTGGAATAGCAATATTTGCGATTCCATTTCTAGCGGCCATATCCCTCATTTTACTAAGGGCATCATAGATTTGTTGCCCGTCTGTGAGAGGCTCGCTCTTCACCAAGAGCAGCTTTCTTGTTTTGCTCTTGCTTCCTACCTTGGTCACGGATTCGCACAGTCCCCCCTCAGTTGCTAGCTATAGGATATCCGGGAACCTGTCCTTTGCAATAGCCAGAATCCCTTGACTCATTTCTTCGCAGCCTCTTGGGACAATGAGCCCTACTACCTCCTCCTCGTGGCACATGACTGGGTTTAGTTCCACGATTTGGGTACCCGCGTATGAATCTTTGGTCCAGTTCTTTCCTGCTACTAGTGTATACTGGTCAAAGGTATTCGCTTCTTTGGTGTCTTCTTCCGTAACCGTTGGCTTTGGAACCCTCCTCCCATCTATGGCGGTTGCCATGCTCTCTTTATGAAGGGACGCTATTAGGGAGATCACCTCCCTGACTGCTCCTTCTGCACACTCTTCTCTAATGTCTTTTGCAGTAGACCACAGCCTCTCCCATCCATCCTTGAATATGTCGGGTTCTGAATTTAATACCGAAGATATCTTTGTTCCCGCCGTATGGGCGTTACCTTGCGTTACCTGGGCGTAGTTTCCTGGTTGTTCTCTCACGTCTTCGCACCTTTGGGTAAGCGCTGCTATCGCTACCTTCTGGTTGTGGATAGTGGTCTCCATCTCCCGGATCACTAAGTCCTTGGAGTTTAGCATTATCTGCCATTCTTCCATGCAGGTGACCGCTTCCTCTTCTAGGCTTCGAGCTGCTGTTGCCTTTGGGCTGCTGTTTTGTTTGCCCTCCCTGCATTGCATCTCAATTTTTTCTCTCAGAGCAAGGTTTTCAAGAGTTGTCCTGTTTTGTTCTTCCCTGAGAACCTTCAGCTCGGTTCTGAGCCCGTCCACCTCCTTCTTCTTTAGCTGCAGGGCCTCAGCCTCTACGCTAAGTTCTTCCCTCTGTCTAGCGATTTGGTCCCTAATTTTTAGGGCAATTTCTGCAGACTTTTCTTTTCCTTCGACGATCAATACTTTGGCATTTAGCTTGGTTTGCCCTTCCTTAAGTCCCGCCTTAATATTCTCGATGGTTTCGAATTCCTTCGTTATTTCTTGCTCTCTGCTTGTTTGGAGCTTGGCAAAATCTTCTAGAAATTCAGAAAACGCTCCTCTCAAATACGAGACCGTATCCGTCGCTTTCGCTCCCGTTTTCCTGGGTTTGCTTTTCAAGTATGCCGATAGGTGCTCAGCCTTTTTTGTGAGCGACCCCCACTCTTTAGCTCTGCAGTTCCTGGCTAGAGTTGACTCTCTTTGAGTGTTGGGTTTCTTAGACTCTGTTCGTTTAGGCGAGACGGAATTTCTCTCCTTTCGCTTGCCACTGTTCTTTTCTGAATCTTCTTCCTTTTCGTCGTCGATGACTATGATTTTCGAGCCTGATGCTCTTGTAGGACTTCTTGCCATTTTGGGCCTCTCCAGAAAATCTTTGAGAAGTTGATCCTCCGACTGTTTCCTATTTCTTTCTTCCAATGCCTCCTTGCCAGTAGTAACAATGGATACCGGCGTTATCGTCGTATCTCCAACTATTCCAGAAGCAATAGTAGATGCCATGGCCTGGTCAGTCACCATGTACACCACGCTGTCGTTGGTTGACGGTCGAGCGGAGCCAGCAACCCCGACATCGACAGTTATAAAGACATATCATCACGGACGTTACAAATAAATATAGGTAAATAGTTAACACATAAGTAAATTAATAAATAGATAAAACAAACAGTATAAAATAAAGCATAAATTTTTTTTTTTTTTTTATAAAATAAAGCAAAAGATTTCTCTTCAGTCTATTGCCATTCTGGCAGCTGCCACAGGGTTCTTTTTCCTAAGGATCCCTGTGCATAGCATTTCGACTGCGTCCCACTCCTTTTGGCCTCTCAGCATAATCTCAGTGAGATTTTCTGCTGAGAGCCTTTCACCCACTGTTGCTACAGCCGCCTCCCTCTCTGCTACCCATTCCTCGCACACGAACAGCGTGTGCTCCGCAGTGTCAATTACGTTGCATTCTCCGCACCTCCTTGACGCTGTCTTCCCAATCCGCTGCCTGTAGGCGTTAAAATGGCCATGTCCAGTCAGGAATTGGGAAAGACAGTAAGTCAAGTCGCCGTGTTCTCGACCAATCCAGGGCTCAATCCTAGGGATCAGGGTCCTAGTCCACTCGCCCTTAGTGGCTGCATCCCACCTCCTCTGCCAACTATCGACTGCTCGGCTTTTCAGTACCGCTCTTTCTGTTTCTGAGTACCCTCTACCGTCCCTCCTCAGGATAGCCTGCATGTCTATAGGCAGGACTCCCGCAATGACTTGGAGCGCATCGGTGGAGACCGTTCTATTGGCTCTACAGATGCTCAGTAGCAACGGTCTCTGGGATTTATTCAGTGCGTCCCTGACGCAACGTAGCCTAATCGCGCCCGCCCACACAGGCGCACCGTACAACACAATAGATGCATGGGTAGTGGCCAAGAGTTTTCTTGACCAGTCCTCTGCATCTCCAAGCCGTGGCATAGCGAGCCGCAGTCGCTGGGCCTTCGACTCTGCCTTGGCACAGGCTTCGGCCACATGCTTCACCCACGACTCTTCGCTAACCAGCCATAGTCCTAAGTATTTTAGGTGCTTCTCCAGGTCTATACTGCTGCCCATCACACTTATGCGCCTTATCCCCTCCAGGCCTTTCTTTTTGCGCCCACAGATTAGCGCCGCCTTGGTTTTTTCGGGCGCAATCTGTAGTCCCTTGCTGGTCATCCACTCCTCAATTATTTCCAGGCTGTTGTTCCAACTTGCTTTGGCTCTATGCAAATTTTTTGCAATACAGACTACCAAAAGGTCGTATGCAAACGCCACCGCACTGCAACCTGTTGGGTAGCTCAGGCCCAATACACCATCGTAGGCAATGTTCCACAAGAGAGGGTCGAGTACGGACCCCTGCGGAACACCGGCTGTCACGGGCGTTTTTTCTCCCTCGCATGGGATAAGGTGCCGGTTTTCTAAGTAGCTCATCACTACATTGATGAGGTACCCATCAACCTGTCTGCTCTGCAACTCCTCTATGATTGTGGCCCATTTGACTTCGTTAAAAGCGTTTTTAACGTCCAGAGCCACAATCAGACACGCCTCCCTGTGCCTATGGTTACCCTCATTGGCTGACCTAGTCCTTCTCAGGACTTCCTCCGCGGCGTCGAGTGTTGATCGTCCTCTCCTGAACCCGTACTAGTGCTCGTGTAGGTCCCTCCCTCTGTCCTCCAACGCCTGCGCTAGTCGGTTGGCAATAATCCTTTCGAACGTCTTGCCCAACACGTCCAGCTGGCAGATGGGTCGGGTACCTCCGGGTTCCTCCGGGTCTTTGCCCGGTTTGGGGATGAGCACCAGTTTGGCAATCTTCCAATTGGCGGGGAAATCTCCTGAGCACAGCAGGCTTTGGTAGATTTCGACGAGGTCCTCTACGTAGTCGATTGCTACGGCTTTGATGGCTTCGACTGGAATGCCATCCGGGCCAGGGGCCTTTCTGGTCTTAAGCTGTCCAATTGCAGTGAGAACCTTCGTCTCGATATAGACTAACAAACACGATATAGACTAACACACAGGCAGTAAGAATAAAAAAAACGGAGAGAAAAATATCACGAACTAACAATAAAAATATCACAGACTATACTATCACTGGGCCTCTACCGGGACTGGCGTTTTGCCACCCTCGGCATTACCCCTGCTCAACGCCGCTTTCATGAAAGCCTTCATGCGGCCGCATCTGCCCGTCCAGGCTCGATGCGGCTGGTTGCAGAGGGGGCAGTGAGGCTCCTCTGAGCACTTATCTGCCTTGTGCCCCTCCTTGCCACACTTCAGGCAGCTTGCCGAACGATCGGTGCCGCTGCATTGACTGGCAAAGTGCCCAGGCTCCCAACACCTGTGACACTTCTCCACGTTCACCCGAGCCCTCACGCTGACCGCGGACAACCCCACAATAATCCCCGCATGTTCGAGGATTTTGGCGGCGGCGATTTTGTGCGTGAAGTGGTTCTCCTACTACCACTTCCGCCTCAGCTCTCTCGACTTCCCACTTCTCGCACTCGAACAGGGTATGCTCCGCTGTCTCCACTACGTTGCACGTGTGACACCGATTGGATGCTGTCTTCCCAATTCTCTGGAGGTAGGCGTTGAAATAGCCAAGCCCCGTCAGGAATTGGGAGAGACAGTACGACAGGTCCCCGTGGGACCTGCTGATCCACGGTTCAATTTCCGGGATGAGCCTCCTGCTCCATTCCCCCTTCTCGGACGCGTCCCACCTTCTCTGCCATCTGTCTAGCGTGTTCCTGTCTTCTTCGGCGCGCCCACGCTCCGTGGAGCCCCAGTTCTCCTTCCTTCGCACAGCTTGTAATTCCAGGGGCAGGATTCCGGCCAGCACCTGTAGGGCTTCTGTCGACACCGTTCTGTTGCATCGGCATACACCCAGCAGGACTGGCCTCTGCGCCCTGTTAAGCGAATCCCTTACCACCCCAAGCTTGGTCGAATCAGCCCACACCGATGCGCCGTACAATACAACGGACGCATGGGTCGAGGCTAGTAGTCGCCTCGACCAGTCTCCAGCACCTCTCATACGCGGCATTAATCTACGCAGCCCTTGAGCCGCCCTCTCAGCCTTGACACATGCTTCCTTTACGTGTTTCACCCACGAGGCGTTTTTATCAAGCCATATGCCAAGGTATTTGAGATGCGGTTCCAACACGATCTTGCTGCCGAGGACACGAATCCATTTGGACCCCTCTACTTTCTTTCGCCCTGTCACCAAGGCGGCTTTGGTTTTTTCCGGGGCGATTTGCAGCCCCTTATCTCTCATCCAGGTGTTTATTGTTTCCAGGCACTCGTTCCATCTGATTCTAGTGGCCTCCTAATTCCTTGCGATGCATACCACCATCAGGTCGTCAGCGAACGCCACTGCCCTGCACCCCTCTGGAAGGGTTAGCTCCAAGACTCGGTCGTAGCCCAGGTTCCACAGCAAGGGCCCCAGAACGGAGCCCTGCGGCACCCCTGCTGTAACCACTGCCGTTTTGCCCGCGCACTGTATCAGGCATCGATCCTCCAGGTAACTCATAATTATATGAACTAGGGAGCTGTCGACCTGCCTCCGCAGCAGTTCCTCAACGATTGTAGCCCAGCTGACTTCGTTGAATGCATTTTTTATGTCAAGTGCCACCATTATACAAACTTCCCTATGCCTCCAGTTGCCCTCGTTGGCAGACTTTGCAATTCTCAGCACCTCCTCGATTGCGTCTATAGTCGAGCACCCTGTTCTGAAACCGTATTGATGCTCATGTAGATCGTGGCCATTGTCCTCCAACTCCCTCACTAGACGGCCGACAATTATCCTTTCGAACGTTTTGCCGAGCACGTCCAGCAAGCAGATTGGTCGCGTCCCTCCGGGTTCCTCCGGGTCCCTTTCCGGCTTGGGAATCAAGACCAACTTGGCCTTGTTCCACGCCTCGGGAAAGGTCCCCTTGCTAAACAAATCCTCGTACAGATCCACAAGCACGTCCAGGTGGTCCTTGGCCATCTCCTTTAAAGCCTCGATTGGTATGCCGTCAGGGCTCGGCGCTTTCCTGTTTTTGAGAAGGCTGATGGCAACAGCCACTTCTTGTTCCGTTATCGGTGGCGCGTTCGTTGGGGCTGGTTTGTTCCACACGTTTATTTGGTGGACTGGACAAAGCTGCATGGCGATGCGTTCTTTCTGGGCATTGGACAGTATAGGGGCCGTTGCTCTGCCAACTCTTTTAGCTAAGAGCTGGTAGGCGGTTCCCCATACATTGCCCTCCACCTCCTCGGTCAACTGTCTCATAGCGTCCCTCTTCGCTAGATAGATCTCCCCTTTGACTTGCTTTCTTGCGCCTTTTATAGCTTCTAGAGCTGCAAGGTGGTCCTCATGGTTAGTCTCGTTTGGGTGCCTTCTAGCTCTTATGGCCGCTTTGATAACTGCTCTCCGGGTTTTTTTTTTTGCGCACCAGGGCATCTTTAACCGCTGGTCGCCACCAATAGGCCTCTTTTCTTTTACTTCTATTACTTGGGGGCGCGGCTGCCTGGCATGCCTTTTGCAGGGCTATGGTGAGCTCCCCGACGCCGACTCGCTCACTACTCTTCAACAGAAGTTCACCCAGCGTTGACCTGAACCTGGACCTCTGTCCAGCGGTTTGGAGCCTCCAGCCGCTGGCCGCCTCGGCGCATTCCAGCTCCTCCCCACCGACCCAGAACTCCAGCGCCCTGTGGTCGCTGAGTGTCTCTTTGCTCGACACTACCCATCCACTGACGATACTCGCACTGCTGGCCCTGTAAAAGGTGACGTCAATTACACTTTCCCTCGTGCCCTTGGAATAGGTTGGTTCCGATCCATGGGTTGCCACCACGAGATCAAGTCCGACAGCCCACTCCTTTAATGCGCAGCCCCTCCAGTCCTCTGACCGCGAGCCCCAGGCCGGACTCCATGCGTTAAAATCGCCGGCAACTACAACGAAGTAGTTTGGATCCTCCGTTAGGACGGCTGCTTCTAGCTCGTCTAGCATTGCGCTAAACTCGGGTCTGCCGGTGTTTGGCGGCAGATACACCGAGTACAGCACGAGCTTCCCCAGCCTAACCTTGACGAAAGACTCCCCGCAGGCTTTCTCGTCGCAGCTAGCTTTGTCCAGCCATATGGCTGTCGATTTAGTCCTGTTGAATACCCATTTGGCGCCTCTACTTAGGAGGTCCTTGTTCGGCTCGCTAACTAGCGCCGCGCAGGCCCCCTTTTCGAGACACCTCTGGTACAGCATGTCGTGTACTTTCTTGCTGCGGTTGGCG
Organism: Cryptophagus acutangulus; assembly: GCA_963556235.1. Classification (NCBI taxonomy): domain Eukaryota; kingdom Metazoa; phylum Arthropoda; class Insecta; order Coleoptera; family Cryptophagidae; genus Cryptophagus; species Cryptophagus acutangulus. The sequence goes on along the minus strand of CAUVYR010000333.1, from coordinate 203,016 downwards.
TTTAGTTACACGACCAACTGGCTTTTCCATTTGCCTTGTGGGTGGAACATTTGAATTGTTTGGGACATCACGAAATAATTTAACATATAGTATCACAGATGGGTATCACATATTGTTGTTGGAACTTGGCGCAGCGTTTCTTGCTGCTTCCAATGCCCTCGACATCCTTGCGCACCTGACCGACCATGCACGGTGCGACTGGAGGCATAACGGGCAGTGTGACTTTTTTGTGCACTCCTCGGCGCGATGGCCTTCAGTGGCACAATTTAGGCAGAAGTTGGACCTGTCCGTCCCCTCACACCCGCTGGCGTGGTGCCCACTCTCCCAGCACCTGTGGCACTTGTCCACTCTGACCCTCTCCCTGAAGCACGCCGTCGTAAGCCCAATAGTGATACCCGGGTGAGCGAGTATCAGGTTTGCCACCGTTTTGGTCGCCATGACTGTCGCCGCCTGCTGGCTTCGGCCACTAGGGCGCAGGTTTTCCACGCTGAATACGTCTTCTGGCGCTCCGGTTTGCTCGCTGATGGCTTTCTTAATCTCAGCTACCGTTAAGGCAGCCTCAATGTTGGAAGCCATGATATGCACCTTTTGGTCTCCTCCCCTAAGCAACTCGGTCTTGTTGCTCATTCCGCTGGCCGCGATAATCTTAGCCATAGTCTCGGCCCGGCCTTCCTTGAGGCTTATGAGCAGGTGCCCGTCCCGAGTCTGCCTGACTTGGCCAATCTTAGCACCATTCATGTCCTTTGTCGGAGACCGACAACTCCACACTAGAACCTTTTTTTTTTTTTTTTTTTTTTTTTTAGGAGGGGAAACCTTCAAAAGGGACCCTGCCTGGTGGTCTTGCGACAGTGCCTCTCTGCGATCTGTTGAGCATGTCTCGGACCAGTAGCATTATCTAATGCAGCGGCCTGGTTTGACACCACTGCATTTGGGCAGTTGCTGGATTACGGTCGGGCGGAGCCTGCTCGCTCACTGCCAATCCCGACCGGTACTAGGGTATCCCTCCTTTGCACCGTAAACATATTCTCGTTAGCGGAGTCCATGTTTGGTTTATACAGTTTCCCTCTGTTTGAGTTTTATACCTTCCTCCAGGTGTGTGAGACAGCCGCCCCACAGGGGTCAGACGCTGCCACCAAGCCGCTCGATACGAGACAGACGCTCGGTGGATTTTTCTGTTTTCTTTCACTGCTCCCTCTCGACCTTACCGGCAAGGGTGACCCCGCCAGGAGCTATGCTCCCACCGGCATTGCTCTTAAGTTCATCGCAGCTACTTGACAAACACTCCTCTGACGTGATCTTTGACAAGGCCCGACAGACCAAAACCACCCAGAGAAGACTCCACAATGCGCAAAAAAAAAATGAAGTTAAAGTTTGACTGATTTTACTAAGTGACTAAGTGAGTTTACTAATGGAAAAAAAAAAAGATTGCGCATGCGCAGAGCCAGTTTTGCGCCACCCCGCGCAGACATGGCGTCGAGGCGCCCCGAAACAAAAACTTCGACAAAGTCGCGAAAGTCGACGGGGACATAGGATGTGGACAGACAGGGCTACATAATAAAACAAATAAAACAGCTCCGGTGGATCCAGGGCTCCATCCTACAGCGACAACTAATATTTGGACTCTGTCCAGTGGATTTTCCGGTAGTGATGCACAACATGTGGCACCATTTCCCGGAAAAGCGAACCAGAGCAGAGTTTCCGCGAAGACGAACGCAAACACCGAAAACAAACACAAGAAAATGGCAAGCATACGCGCTACCCGCTCTCGAAAAACAACACATTTCCCGGTAGTGGCCCTCGAAAACGAGGAGCCATTTCCCAGGGAAAACCATCGCCAGATCAGACCGAACAAGCTGCGAAAAACAAAGCCAGCATAAGCGCTGGGGGCTGCGAAACTCACGAAAACTGCTAACCTAACCTAACCTAACCTAACCTAACTTTTTTTTTTTTTGTCGGTGGAATGCTTTACGCACCTGCCCCCTGTATATCTGCAGGGGAGTGTGGGGCTCGTCCTCAACATCAGTTGAGGCCATACCCACTAAACCACCATCACTCGAAAAGTCATTCAGCTGGGTCGGGACCGCTTCTCGGCATAAACTTCGACCCAGTGATGATTTGATGTAACCATCGTTACAGTCTTCGCTCCTATATCTTCAATTTGCTTGAACCTAGACAAACACCGAACAATAATGATACCAACAGAACCAATCAATCAATAAATACAGCCACTCGATAAACAGAACCAATCATACAAACGATTAAAAAGACAACGACCTAATAGACAAAACCCCTACTACTTAGTATAGATAAATGTAAATAAATATAAATAAATATAAATAAATATAAATAAATATAAATAAATATAAATAAATATAAATAAATATAAATAAATATAAATAAATATAAATAAATATAAATAAATATAAATAAATATAAATAAATATAAATAAATATAAATAAACAATATAAACCAACAAGCATGAACAAACATCTAACCCTACCACTAATATCACAGACTGCCTATCACAAAAAATCTGATTCACTTGCTCCATACCTCGCTGCCACAACAGGATCCTTTTTGAGCAAGATCCTCATGCAAAGCCTATCTATGACATCCCAATCCTCCTGCCCTCGCAGCATTATCCCGACCAGGTTGCCCGCGTGGATAGCTGCACCAACCGCCGCTTCTGCCTCCTGTCTTTCCACGTCCCACTCTTCGCAATGGAAAAGGGTGTGGTCGGCGGTGTCTCGGGTGTTGCACGCTAAGCAACGATTGGACGCAACCTTCCCTATCTTCTGCAGGTAGCTGCCAAACTGCCCATGTCCAGTAAGAAACTGCATGGTGCAGTATGACAGTTCTCCGTGCTGCCGCTCCTTCCACTCCTTGATCTGCGGGATTAGCTGCTTCGTCCAGAGGCCTTTAGTAGCCTCGTCCCAGCGCCGTTGCCAGATGCCCATCATCCCGTCCTCGTTGGCGCTGCGCTCAGCCGTCGACGCTCTAAAATTATCCTTCCGCAGGGTGGCCATGAGGTTCATTGGAGGAACCCCTGCCAGCACCTGCAGCGCCTCGCTTGATACGGTTCGGTTAGCTCGGGTTATGCCTAACAGCAAGCTCCTCTGCGACCTGCACAGCATCTGTCTCACCTTCTGTAGTTTCCCAACCGCATCTGCCCATACGGGGGCCCCGTACAAAACGACCGACTGGTGAGCAGACGCAAGAAGCCTCCTTGCCCCGCTCCCGGCACCACCAATCCTCGGCATGAGAGAACGCAGTCCTCGAGCTGTCGCCTCTGCCTTACAGCATGCCTCCTCGACATGCCTAACCCAGCTCTCGTTGGTGTCCAACCATATCCCCAGATATTTAATCTGGGAATCCAGAGGCACTGTCTCGCCTAGGACCTCGATCTCCCTCGGTCCTCGTACATGCCGCGTACCGATTAGCAAAGCAGCCTTAGTCTTCTGTGCCGCAATCTCCAGCCCCTTCCTCCGCATCCAGTCGCTCGCTAGGCTTACCGCCCCACGAGCCTTTCCCTTGGCATCCTCCAAGTCCCTCCCAATCGCGGTTACCACTAAGTCGTCCGCGTACGCCACTGCCCCGCAGCCGTGGGGTAGCTGTAACCGCAGCACGCCGTCGTACGCGACGTTCCATAGCAGGGGACCCAGAACAGACCCCTGGGGCACCTCCGCTGACATTGTTCTTGCCTCCCCATCCACGTCCAGAACCCGGTTTTCCAAATAACTCATCACCATTGTGATGAGATATTGGTCCACATTCCTCCTCTGCAATTCCGCCACCACTTATGCCCACTTTGCCGTGTTAAAGATGTAACGAAGCATTTTCCCATGCTTCGCTACCACGAGCGATAACGAATGCGACCGATCTGGAAAAACAAGTTTAATTAATTAATTTGACGATATGTTACAAGTTGAGAACTTGTACCCTTACCAGAACCCTTTACCGATGACCCGATAATTGATTGCATCACAATCACCTTGTTTCTGAAACAAAAGAATCCGTTAATTACGAATATTAATTAATTAGTTAGACTTACCGCAATGAAATCCGTATCAGCCGAAGCGCATTTTCAGGCTCTTTAGGCTCATTACAGAATTAGCACGTGATTGCGTTAATTACAGCCGTTATGGAATTAATTAGAATAATTCCCGATTCTCGCCTTTATGGAGGAATGTGGATTTTTTTCTATAAATCCACATCGATAGCAAAACCGTCGTTTTGGCATAAAAAAGACCTCCGCAAAAGCCGTGTGCAAAAGCAACTCGTTTCCTGATTGGTCAAAAGTATGGTCATCTGCTGTTTTAACCTCGTTGATGACACCCAAAAGTGGTTGTTTTTGCGAGGATTTTAAAACTATAAAATAGGAAATCGACTAGTAAAAGGAGTTCAGTTGAATGCCTAGTTGCCATTCAACAACAACGTTAAAATTCAAACATCACCGCCGACATCAGAAAACATCACCAGAAGCCAGCCCCGACGACATCTCCGAAGCCGTTCACCAGCTAAAATAATGACGTAAGCTCGCTTTCCATTTTCCCAAAAATAATGAGGAAGATGCATATAATTTATTTTGCCTGAAAAATATTTTCAAATTGTTAAAAAAATATGTTGTAAGGCAACGGAACAATGTTTTTGATAATTTATTACGTCTGTATTACTGAAAATCTCGATTATATTTCATAATTAATTCAAATAATGTCACGTGAGCTAAAACGCAGTTCCATTGGTGTGACGTCACCCGACGGTCTCGATTGTTGATATAGGTTATGTATGGACCGAGTATTTAACTTGTGTGGTACGTTTTGAGTGGTTTTAGATCGTATTATTTTATGTTAGCTCCCTACATAAATGCAAACCCAAACTTTTTTGGAGCCGAACTACCAGGAGCGAAAACAGAAAGGTAAAGAATGTTTTTTACTCGGTTTTTGATTTTGAGTTATATTAGATGAATTTTTAATTTGGTGTTTTTAGCTAATGTAAATAATTAGCTAATTAATTCTTAGATCTTACTAATGGTTTTGTTTCATTCATATGCAAAAAGCGTAAAAAAAAGCAAACCACGAAGCAGAAGTTGCAATATCCAATACACCGGCACACAAGTAAATATTAGCGAGCTGATGAGAGCGCCTGGTGACGTCACAACAGAGCGAGTCCTGTTCTCGCCGTTTACGCGGCGATTCAAATTCATCATTTTTAATTAATTTATTTTAAACGCATTTCTGAACCGATTTATATGATTTTGGTATGAATACAATTCTGATTTTTTGGACTATTTATGTAGGCTATTTTCTAAAAACGTGCATCTTCCTCATTACAACAACATTACCTGCTAGATTCACTTATTCACTATTTTGATTATCCTTGCTGTTATGTCTAACTTCACTTGTTTTAATTTAATAAATAGTCACCGTAATTTCTAACTTATACTTGTATTTTCCTTTCGAACCCTGTCGATAACTTCGGCTGTGGAACTACCCCCCTTGAGAGTAAACTCTTTAAAATCTGGCGCCCGAGTAAATAACACATGCATTTTTCCACCAGCGAAAAAAAACAGCGTCACAAGTGGCGCCCGAGCAGGGACCGTTTTGATTTCACATTGCTATTAATTTGTTATATACCGTTTGATTTCACATTGATATTAATTTAATAATTACCGTTTTGACTTTACATTTTATTATTAACTGCTGTTGTTTGCCCATTGCTATTCATTTTATTGACTGTTGTTGATTTCACATTGATATTAAAATGTTATATACCGATTTGATTCCACAATTTTATTATTGACCACTGTTGTTTACCCATTGTTGATCATTTTATTAACCGTTGTTGAATCCATATTGCACTGATTGTTAAATTCCTGCTATTTTATATAGTGGCACATATGGTTGAATTTCCGCTGTACTATTGAATTTAATGTTGATGATTGTCGCGTTAGTATTGAGACGAGTTCTCTTTAACCGTATCGAAACCCTAAATCACGTTATCCGAATACTTGCCCAGCAATTTGGTAATTAACCACCGTTAATTAAAGTAAACAAGTACCATTGTGACGAACGTACTCCTTCGACAGCGCCAAGCAAACTAACGCGCAGTGCCGGGGGTACTGAGAGATCGCGAAATCGAATTCAAACGATTCATTGGTGACGTAGACCTTTTGTATATACCGGGTCATAGGTGTGCTGTATACAGGGGTAAGTCGTTAGGACAATCACCCTCCCTCTCCGTCTAAACCGTTTTCACCCTGCGCGGTCACTTAAACACTTGCCCAAAGTGCACCTGGAAACAGTCCAGACGGAAAACGAATTTTCCGAGGAAAATTTTGCACCGTTTGCCCTTACTGCATTTGTTTCACCATTTCTGCCAAGATTTGGGTAGGGTTGGTTTATCCCAAGTTATTTTCAAGTTTTCCGGAAATTTTTTTTCAATTTTCCGGAAAAATTTTCCTAATTTTTTCAAAATTTAAATTTTTCTCCGCCCCATTTTCCGGGAAATTTTCCGAGAAATTTTCCGGAAAATTTTCCGATAATTTTTTTTTTTTTTTTTTTTTTTCTCTCACCTGTTTTCCTTGTCGCATTTTCCGGAAAATTTTCCGATTTTCCGAAACCCGGATTTCGTTAAAAAGGATCCTCTTTCTTTTTTTTTTTAAAAAAAAATTTTTTTTTCTTTGCTCACATTTTCTTTGTACAACATGACTGAGAACGTTACGGGTCTTGAGGGCCTTCCTCCAGATCAAGCCACCGGTGGTCCGACCGATGATGAAGACGATCGGGAGATACGATGGACATATCCTTTAAAGAAATCCGAATTAATCAACGAATTACAAATCCGCAGTTTACCGACTCATGGCACCGTTTCCGCCATGAGATACCGGTTAATTAGATTTTTGGAGCCGTCGGTGTCTCCCATGCCGACCACCGCCGCCCCAACATTTCCGTTACGCGTGCCCCCTGTTTTAACCACCGCCTCGACTGGTTTACCACCGCCCAATTTTTCCACCACATTGGCGCATCCAGCGTCGTCCCAATCCAGTGGGATTGGTGGAACCGTTTCAAGTCGACCACTTGCAGTCGATTTTTCCGGGATCGAGTGGATCCGACGGTGGAATATCCATTTCAATGGTACCACTGATCCCTTAGAGTTTTTAGACCGAATCGAGGAAATGCGTACTATGTACGGACTCACGCAGGCTCAACTTCTTGTGGGTATGCCTCACCTCCTCCGAGAGAAAGCTCTAACGTGGTTTCAGTTAGAGCAAACGCGTCTCGGTACTTGGAATCAGTTCTGTGAAAGTTTTAACCGTTATTTCTTACCGGTGGACTACGCGAAACGCGCCTGGGAAGCCGTCCGCAACCGCGTCCAAGGCACTCGCGAATCCAGCGTCGCTTATCTCCTAGATATCCGGATGTTACTGCAACGCATTGGCGGAGTATCAGCGGAAGCAACTTTGGATTGTTGCTACGACAACCTTCGCCCCGAATTGCAGCAATTTATCCGCCGAGCCGACTGTCTGACCATGGATGATCTGCTACACCGACTGCGAGAACAGGAGGTCATCCAGGAGAAGTTGAGGAAACCGATACCCGTTCCGCCGAATACCCGACCGCGTCCGTTTACTCCTACTCCGAGTCAGTTCCCTATCCGAGATCCACCGGCCACATTTAATAGACCACCTCCGCCGTTCCAACCCCTTAATGTTCCCCGCCGCATCGAAGTAACGCCGCAGACCTGCTGGAGATGTGGCCAAAGTGGACACCAGAAGACGCAATGCCGAAATGCGTTCCTTAGTTTCTGCTCGCGTTGTGGAACGACTGGAATCCTGTCCAAGGATTGTCGTTGCCCAAGGCCGTCGGAAAACTAGGGAACAGCTGTATGTCGCCGAGACCGTCCCAGCTGTTACCTGCCGCCGTCTCAACCACTGTTTATTCCGATAACCGATTGTTTGTTCCAATCGAGTTAAACCAACATCGATTCATAGCTCTCGTCGATACCGGAGCTATGGTATCTTTTGTTGGAGCCGCCGTTACCCAGCTACTATCCGATGTTTGTCCCGTGAGCACCAATTGTAGCACCAGATTAGCTGATGGTACAGTATCTTCGAATGCCGGAGTCATAACGCTAACTACCAAGCTAGGTGCTACAACGGCGCTCGAACCATTTTTATGTATGCCGACCCTGGTAAATGATGTCATCATAGGCATGGACTTGCTGAAGAAGTACCACGCCCAAATCAACGTCATCCAAGGTACCGTAGGATTTCCCGTAGGGAACACTGTGGAAATTGCCACAGCCCCGTTACAAGCCCAGGAACCGCTCCCAAAACTGCAGTTAAGTCCTGCAGAGGAAAACCGCCTGCAAGCTTTCCTTCACCGAGAACTGCCGCCGTTTACCCGCCTGACCGAAACCACTAGCCTCGCGCAACATCATATCAGCCTAATCGACCCGACGCCGATTAAGCAACGATATAGATCCCAAAACCCTCGTATGCAAGAAATTGTATACAAAGAGGTGGATCAGATGTTGGCTGATGGAATCATCGAACCGTCCAACAGCCCATGGAGTTCTCCCGTAGTTATCGTGAGGAAGAAAAACGGCAAACCTAGGTTTTGCATCGACTTTCGCAAAGTCAATGATGTGACACGAAAGGATGCATACCCTTTGCCGTACATCAACGCCATCCTAGATAAACTCCGTGGAGCGCGATATATCAGTACGCTAGATCTCAAACAAGGCTACTGGCAGATCCCGTTATCACCCGAGAGCAAACCAATAACCGCTTTTACCGTTGCCGGAAAAGGTTTGTTTCAGTTCCGAGTCATGCCGTTCGGTTTACACTCCGCCCCTGCCACCTTCCAGCGCCTGTTAGACCAAATCATTGGCCCTGACATGGAACCGCATGCCTTCGCGTATCTAGATGACATCATCATTCTAGGCCGAACTTTCGAGGAACACCTGAACAACCTCCGTGAAGTCTTCCGAAGACTACAAACCGCTAGCTTGCAACTCAACCCGGACAAATGCCAATTTGGTCGTAAGTCATTAACTTATTTAGGTCACGTCGTCACTGCCGAAGGAATCAGCACCGACCCAGAGAAGGTGACAGCTATCCTAGGAATACCATCGCCGATAAACGTCAAGACGTTGCGCAGTTTCTTAGGTGTCGCCTCCTGGTACCGTCGGTTCATCGAGAACTTCTCCAAAATGGCAAGCCCATTAAACCAGTTACTCCGTAAAGGTTACCGTTGGACCTGGAGTGAGTCCCACGAAAGTGCGTTTCAGGCACTAAAAACCGCACTGACTGAGGCCCCCGTATTAGCCTGCCCCGATTTTGCTCACCGTTTTATTTTGCAGACCGACGCCTCCGACTATGGTTTAGGCGTCGCTTTAACGCAGCGTTTAGATGGGCATGACAGAGTCATTGCCTATGCTAGTCGGACTCTATCCCCAGCCGAGAAGAACTATTCCGTCACTGAGAAAGAATGCTTGGCCATCATCTACGGGATAGAGAAGATGCGCCCCTATCTCGAGTTATATCCGTTTACCGTGATTACCGACCACCAGTCTCTGCGCTGGCTTCATTCTATCAAAAGCCCCGCCGGTCGGTTAGCCAGATGGAGTGTCTTTCTCCAGCAATACGACTTCGACATTCAATACCGCAAAGGCACGTTGAACCGAGTAGCCGATGCCTTATCCCGACAGCCCATGCCGCATGCTTCTGTCGACGAAGATGTGGGTGGGTTGTGCACCGTCGAAGTCGCCGGAAATTGCAACTGGTATTACAAACTAATCCAAGCCGTAACCAAAGACCCCGCGAATTTTCCCGATTATCAGATCCGTGAAAACCGCCTTTACCGTCACTTTTGGGACCACACCGACCTGAAGGATTGCGAATTTTCCGACCCCTGGAAACTTTGCGTACCTACACCTCTGCGCAAAGGAGTACTCACCGAAAATCACGACGCCCCGACGGCTGGTCACTTAGGTATCACTAAGTCGATCAGTCGAATTGCCCAACGATACTATTGGCCCGGCATGTTTAGAGATATCACTAAACATGTGCGGGGTTGCATTCCCTGTCAGCAATTCAAAGCTCAACAGCAAACCACTGCAGGAAAGATGCAGCCAGCAATCACCTTGCGACCCTGGGAAACGGTAAGTACAGACCTTGTTGGACCATTACCGCGGTCCACTAAGGGCAATACCTTCCTGGTAGTTTTCCAGGACCGTTTTTCGAAGTGGGTCCACTGCAAACCGCTATCGAGTGCTACCGCTAGTAACGTCACCCGCGCCTTATTTGACGAGGTAATTACCCGCTTTGGGTGCCCGGACTTGGTCTTGAGCGACAATGGTACCCAGTTTACCAGTAGAGTCTTTGGCAGTTTGCTGAAAGATCTAGGGATTCGCCACCGTTTCACACCGCCCTACACCCCGCAAGCCAACCCGGTAGAACGAGCCAACCGCGTCCTTAAGACAATGATTGCCCAATTCTGCAATCAGGATCATAGGAAGTGGGATCAGCAACTACCCGCCTTCCTAATGGCTATCAATAGCGCCAAACAAGAGTCCACCGGATACTCCCCTGCGTTTCTAAACTTTGGGAGAGAGTTACAACTCCCCAACGCCCTACACCGCCAGCCTCACGTTCCGGACGAGCGTGAGAATGGCGAAGACCCCGTGGTAACCGACCCTAACCCACCACCAGAACAGTACAAGGCCCAGACGGAGAGGCTCGCCCTCTTACAGGAGGTATTTAAGTTGGTTCGCGTCAACCTGGATCGGGCGTTTACTCAGCAAAGCCACTACTACAACCTCCGCCGCCGAGATTGGCGATGTCACCCCGGGGACCTTGTCATGAAAAAGGAACACTACCTTTCTTCCGCCGCCAAAGGATTTACCGCCAAACTCGCTCCCCGTTATACCGGCCCTTATACCGTCGTTAAAGTCCTTTCCCCTGTGGTTTACTCCTTAAAAGATCAACAGGGTAAACGATTTCCCCGGATACACATCAAGGACCTGAAACCAGCGATAACCGACCTCACCGACTAATGTTTTTTTTTGTTAGCACCAAAGTTACCACGACGCCTCGTAGAGACCCCCGCCGTGAGCTTGCGATTCTCAGGGCAAGACAGCGTCGCCTCGCCGACCATCGGGCGTTTTATCGCGGCCGTCGAGGTCTGGCGTTGTGCGAACGCGAACGCCGCCGTCAGCCCCAGCCCGCCGTATACCGTCCTTCCACTGCCGACCAAATGCCGCCGGACATCGCCTCGGCTGAACCTTTGTTCAGCCAGGTCCCGGAGTCCGTACGGCTGGAGGCAGCCCGGCTGATGCAGCTCCACCCGCTTCCCCCGATCGAGGACGACGATACCACCGACGAGGAGGTGCCACCGCTAGTCTAAAACAGCTAGTTAGTGAGCTGATTTCACCCGTTCGTCGGCTCCCTTTGTATATGCGTCGACCGACCACCGTTTAATCCGTTCGTTCTTTTCAGAAATCTAGACGATGGGACCCTCAGCCTCCACGCCTCGGACGTAGAGGAAGAAACCGGCGTAGCCAGTCCACCCGCCGCTGTCCAGGAACGGACCAACCCCTGGGGCCCAATAACCCCGCCGTCGCCTTCTCTACCCGACTCAACCCGGGTATTTCCAGCCGCCGACCCACACCTGTGGGAGTTACTAGCCGGGGTTCGCCACCCTGAAGCCGCTATGCTGCCCAGGGACTTCGTTCCGTTCCCTGCGGCATCCCCGCAACATTTCTGGGATATATCCAGGTCCCTAATGGTCATGGGTTTTTCCGACACCGACGCCCAAACCCTGATGCTGCGACAGGAGTCTCGCTGTCGTAGCGCCCGTTTACCCGTCCATTGCTCCGACCTTTGCTGGCGATGCGGACAGCGCGGACATCTACGGGGACAGTGCACTGGCCGCCGCATCTTATTCTGCTCTCGTTGCGGCTATCGCGGACAGATGTCCCGTGCTTGCCGTTGCCGTTTATAACCAGAAAAATATTTTCAATAAAACTTAAACTACCGCTATACTTTGGACCGTCATTTCTAATTGTACCGTCATTTCTCCGATTTCTCTCTACCTCAACCACCAGTCTCAAGAAAAATATAAATTTATATTTTTCTTCCCGAAGTAAGAGGGGGATGTAACGAAGCATTTTCCCATGCTTCGCTACCACGAGCGATAACGAATGCGACCGATCTGGAAAAACAAGTTTAATTAATTAATTTGACGATATGTTACAAGTTGAGAACTTGTACCCTTACCAGAACCCTTTACCGATGACCCGATAATTGATTGCATCACAATCACCTTGTTTCTGAAACAAAAGAATCCGTTAATTACGAATATTAATTAATTAGTTAGACTTACCGCAATGAAATCCGTATCAGCCGAAGCGCATTTTCAGGCTCTTTAGGCTCATTACAGAATTAGCACGTGATTGCGTTAATTACAGCCGTTATGGAATTAATTAGAATAATTCCCGATTCTCGCCTTTATGGAGGAATGTGGATTTTTTTCTATAAATCCACATCGATAGCAAAACCGTCGTTTTGGCATAAAAAAGACCTCCGCAAAAGCCGTGTGCAAAAGCAACTCGTTTCCTGATTGGTCAAAAGTATGGTCATCTGCTGTTTTAACCTCGTTGATGACACCCAAAAGTGGTTGTTTTTGCGAGGATTTTAAAACTATAAAATAGGAAATCGACTAGTAAAAGGAGTTCAGTTGAATGCCTAGTTGCCATTCAACAACAACGTTAAAATTCAAACATCACCGCCGACATCAGAAAACATCACCAGAAGCCAGCCCCGACGACATCTCCGAAGCCGTTCACCAGCTAAAATAATGACGTAAGCTCGCTTTCCATTTTCCCAAAAATAATTACAACAACATTACCTGCTAGATTCACTTATTCACTATTTTGATTATCCTTGCTGTTATGTCTAACTTCACTTGTTTTAATTTAATAAATAGTCACCGTAATTTCTAACTTATACTTGTATTTTCCTTTCGAACCCTGTCGATAACTTCGGCTGTGGAACTACCCCCCTTGAGAGTAAACTCTTTAAAATCTGGCGCCCGAGTAAATAACACATGCATTTTTCCACCAGCGAAAAAAAACAGCGTCACAAAGACATCTATGGCGACGACAATGCAGAGCTCCCGACCTCACCAGTTGCCTTCCTTAGCAGACCGCACCACACTGAGGACTCTCTGGACGGCATCAATCGTTGAGCGTTCTGCTCTGAACCCATATTGATGCTCATCCAGATCATTGCCCGAGGTCTCCAATGCATCAACCATCCTCGTGTGCAAGATCCTCTCAAGCACCTTACCCAAGGTGTTGATAAGGCAGATCGGTCTTGCACCCCCCTCTTCGTCTGGTTGCTTGCCAGCTTTCGGAATCAGCACAACCCTGGCCCTCTTCCACTCTTCTGGGTACTGACCTGCCTGAATTAAGCTGGTGTACATTTCAGCCAGGTCCTCGGCATAGTTCTGCGCCAGCAGTTTGACCGCCTCTGCTGGGATCCCGTCGGGCCCAGGGGCCTTCTTATTTGCCAGCCTGTTGACCGCAACTTCCACCTCCTTCGCGCTAACCCTAATCTCCTGTCCCCAGTTAGCAACCGGCCTATCCCACGCTATAATAGGGTGGGTAGGGAACAGCTGGTCCGCTATGCCTATCTTCTGCTGCGTCGTCAGAATGGGGGGAGTGAGCTTCCCCATCCTCTTGCCGATCAGCTGATACGCAGTACCCCATACATCCTCGTCCACGCTGCTTATCAGTTTGTCATACGACACCTTCTTCGCCCTCCTGATTGCCAACCGTACCTCTCCCCTTGTGGCCCTCAGATCCTCTGAGGCCGAGAGGTGAGCCATCAAGATGCCGTCGTTAGGCGCCAACCTCGCTCTGCTTCTCAGTCTCAGCTCAGTTCTTCGACATCTATTCCGGGCAGCCAGAGTCTCCTTGACGCCCAGAGTCTCCTTGACGCTCTCACACCACCAGTAGACGGGCTTCCACCTATTCCTATGCCGAGGAGGAGGAACAGCCACCTGGCAAGCTTCCTGAAAGGCGCGCGTTATGGTGTCAGCTTGGAAGCTGCTCACACAAAACAGTCGCTCTCCCAGCGCAGCCCTCAGCTTCTGCTTTTGTGCCTCGGACACTATCCGCCATCCCAGGCCCGGTGTCTGCTCGTTCAGAGTGTTGCCCTCCTCTGCAGAGATAGTGAACTCTATGGCCTTGTGATCACTGAGAGTTTCTTCATCCGGGACCTCCCAGTTCACAATGCCACTACCTCTCCCGTTGTCCCTGTAGAACTCCTTTGTACCGTTTTGGCCCTCTTCTCGAAATCTTTTAGCATTCGCTGCTCCTCCTCCTTCGTTGCTATGCCAGTAGCAATAATGGGTCCTTTGGCCTGGTCATCTACCAAAGGCACCATGCTGTTGCTGGATGACGGTCGAGTGAAGCCAGCCACTTCGGTCTCGACCGGTACTGGGGTATCCCCCCCCTGCACCGTAAACATATCGTCGGTAATGGACTCCATGTTTGGTTTTTAACAGTTTGCTCTGTGCATTTTATACCTGCTGCCAGGTGTTAGAAACAGCCGCCCCACAGGAGTCAGACGCTGCCACCAAGCCGCTCGATACGAGACAGACGCTTGATGGATTTTTACGTTTTCTTTCACTGCTCCCTCTCGACCTTACCGGCAAGGGTTGCCCCGCCAGGAGCTATGCTCCCACCGGCATTGCTCTTAAGTTCATCGCAGCTACTTGACAAGCACTCCTCTGACATGACCTTTAACAAGGCCCGCCAGATCGAACCACCCAGAAAAAACTCCACGGTGCGCAAAAAAAAAAAAAAAAAAAGAAGCTAAAGTTTGACTGAGTTTACTAATAAATTTACTAATGACTTTACTAATGAGCAAAAAAAAAAAAAAAATGAAGTTAAAGTTTGACTGAAGTTAAAGTTTATAGCGACGCCAATATTTGCCTAAACAGGACAATATCAGCAAGCAAATCAAATTGAAAAGCCGAAAATCTCGTGCAAATTTCAGGCAGAATCTCGAGCGAAATTCTAAGTGTTGATGCCGTCATCAGGCATCATGACCGAAATCGTGGGGTACGTCATCCCTGCACATCACCTCCACTTGGGTTGATTTTCGAACAAAAATCAACAATCGAAACACCAATTTGGCCGCGTTCTTGACATTCCTGTCAAGTCACGCCTTCTTCCCGCAGATGAACCTAATTACAAATTAGCGCCCCAAATGCCCCAAGATACTCACTCAGAAATTCTTCAGCAGTTTCCCGGGAAAGCGTCACTTTCCCGAGCACAGAACAAACACCACAAAACAGCCAGCATAAGCGCTGGGGGCTCGCGAATCCGACGTAAACGACCTGCTCGACTCTGCCCAGTGGATTTTCCGGTAGTGATGCACAACATGAGGCACCATTTCCCGGAAAAGCGAACCAGAGCAGAGTTTCCGCGAAGACAAAAGCACAACATCAAAACAAACATAACAAACAAAGCCAGCATAAGCGCTGGGGGCTGCGAAACTGACGAAAACTGGCTCCATCCAGCACATTTCCAAGTAGTGAGGCCAACATGAGGCCCCATTTCCCGGGAAAGCGTGGATAGACCGGAATTGCCGCGTTGACGAACACAAAAACCACAAAAACCACAAAAACCAAAAAGCCAGCTTACGCGCTGGCAGCTCTCGAAAGACGGATAAAAAGCGGAAAAATAGCACTAATTAATCATTAATTAGTGCCATTCACGTGATAAACCGTGTGGCAAAGCCACTTGCCTCATTTCCGAGGAAATTTTGTGGCTTTTGCACCGATGGTGTGCAAATTGGCGGAGCGGCAGAAAACACGTCCGCTCTCGACCAGCGCCAGGCCCGAACTCAACCTAACCTAACCTAACTTAAAAAAAAAAAAAAAAAGGTTAGGTTAGGTTAGGTTAGGTTACCTATCCTAAACTTTTTTTTTTTTTTTTTTGATGGTGGAATGCGTTACGCACCTGCCCCCTACATATCTGCAGGGGAGTGTGGGACTCTTCCTCAATATCAGTTGAGGCAATACCCACTAAACCACCATCACTCGAAGCACTACCACCTACGTCGGAACCACCTTTCGGTATAACGTCGACATAGGGGGCAGCTGGTTATTCACCAGTTGTTCGCCTTCCTAGGCAAGGCCATTCAATCTCCGTCCTTCCTTCCTTTCTTCACCCTTCCGACTTAGCTGCCAGTTCAGCGAATGCGCGCGTGTCTTGCGCTAGCGACCGGATTGAGCGCATTCTCAGCCACAAGCCTCTCGTCAATACAATAAATAAGACATACACAGAACATATCCACCCCTATACCTAAGCAACCGTAGCAGCAGCCGCGACTGGCGGTGGCTCGGCGTCTCCGCCGCCTTTGCGGCTCGATGTCATCGGTGTCGCCGCTTCCCTTGCCCGACTGGCTCCGCCTACAAGGGCCTTCCCTTTGGCGCCCTTCTCCAGAAGTCTGGCTCTGTCCAGGTAGGCAACCATCCTGCCGCACCTACCGGTTCAAGCCCTGTGCGGCTGCTTACAGAGCAGGCAGTGCGGCTCTTCCGCGCACTCGCTCGCCCTGTGCCCTTTTTTTCCGCACTTGAGGCAACACCTCGTGCGGTCTGTACCGCTGCATTGCACGGCAAAGTGCCCAGGCTCCCAACACCTGTGGCATTTCTCCACTAGAATCTTGGGCCTGACATTGATTGCAGTCAGCCGACTACAATCACCTCCTCATGGGCCTCAATGGCTGCCGCTGTCTCGGCAGTGGTCAGGATCGTGGTCGACTGCTTTCCCCTAAAACCCATGAACAACCCTCGGACCTCCAAGGAGTTGGGGTTCACCCCGACTTGCTCCGCAATGGCCCTGACCTCCTCCGCAGTAATGCCGGCCTCCACGTTCGAGACCATCAGAGTGGACTGCTGCTGGTCCTTACGCAGCACCTCCACCTTGGTGCCCACGCCTTTCCCCGAGATTAGGGTGGCCACGTCCCTTACGCTCCCCTCCTTCATGGATATCAGCAGGTGTCCGTCCCTGGTTTGCCTGACCTCCGACACCTTCACGCCCTGCCCCTTCAGCGCAAGCCTAGCGCCTGCCAGGAGGGCCGGATAGTCCTCCGGCTTGGTCCCCCTAACCAGCACCGCTTCTGGCCTCCTTCTGGCAGCTCTCGTGCTGGTCTGCCTGGCAAAGACAGGACGGCTTGTTCTTAGGACAGAACCCTGCCCTGGTGGCAAACATAGTCTGACTTTGATGTCATGTCTTGAGGCTATTGCGCATTCCGCCATTTTTCGTACTTCGGCCAAGTTGGCGCCTCCGGCCGGGATAGACAATATCTTGATCTCGTTTTCAGCCGCGACGTTACCCATTTCCATCAGTGAGTTGAACATAGTTTCTTGATCCGCCTCTTCTTTACAGGTTACCACGAGTACTTTTTTGACCCTGGCATTAGGCCCTACTTTCGTGGTCGACTCCAGTACACCTCCTTCAGTTCCCAAGCAAACTATATCTGGAAACCTGTCCTTAGCGACGCCTAGGATCCCTTCCTCCATGCTTTCCCTACCCCTGGGGATAATTAACCCTACCGTCTAAGCGTCTCTGCCGGCCATGCCCTGTTGGCCAACTTTTGGTATTTGGCAAAAGTATTTGCCGTTTTCTTTTCTTCCACGGTTACTACTAGTTTTGGCACTCGCCTGCCGTCTATGCCTTTTTCCATTCCGGCTGTGTCTATTGCCGTTATCTTCCTGACCAATTCTTCTACTGCAGGGTCACAAGTCGTAAGGTCAATCTCTTTGGCATTGGTTGTTATGCCCCTCTATTCCTCTTGAAAGTGATCGCAATACTCAGTAGTCGGTGCCGTGTGTCCTCCAGTTGTCTGCGCATAGTTTGACGATGCATGTGGTACCTCCTTCTTGATTACTGCGATTTCCTTTCTTAGCTCCGCAATAGTAACTGCCATTTCTCTTATTATATTGTCTCTCTCCTTTTCCATTGCAGAGAGGGTTCTTTGATTTTCTACGTGGATAGAATCCTCCCTTTTCCCGTACTTGGCAGCGCAGCCGGCTAGCTCTAACTTGGCTTTAAAAAATCAAAATCTAACTTTAAAAAAACAAAATCGGATACGCTTTCCGGTAGCTTTCTCTATTTTTTCTTGATTCTGGGCTTCCACGAACCGCTTCTTTCTTGCATGATTTCGATATTTATTGCCTTCTTAAGGGTTTCTAGTTTCTATTGCTTTTTATTCAAGCATGCTGGCTAGTTCCTTTTACAGCACTTCTTGATAGATGTTTTTTAAATTATTTTTCCTGAAAGACAAAAGACATTGTAATGGTTAAATAGTAATTAATTGTTAAAAAAATAATGGTATAAAAATAATGTTATAATACATATTATATATAAAAATATCTATGATAATTATTAATATTATATTATGTTATATTAAATTTAAAAAAATTAAGAATTTAAGCAAGTATTTAATCTTGTGAGCATGTAAGCATGTAACTATTTAATCTTGTCAGCATGTAAGTATTTAATCGTGTAAGCATGTAACCATGTAAGCATTAAAGCAAAGCATTTTTTTTATTTTTTTATTTTTTTTTAATTACAACCGAGGTGGGAATAATATTCATTACATTGCCGTGCTAAAAAAGAGGGCCATATCTGCAAAAGTTTATTATTTATTAAAAAGCAACAGAAATGTATAATAACAACTAAACAGACCATATATAAGTGTTATTTAGGTAATAAAAATATTTCATCTAAGGGCGCAGTTGATGGTAATGTTCCCATAACACTAGCTGCAAAATATCTTTTTTCTTTTATTAATTTTTAATTTTTTTTGTCTTATCTACACATGACTTGTCAACACATGTCTTTTCCACTCATCGGTTTTATTATTTTTTATTTTATACACTATATATTTTTTTTATTTTATATATTATTTAAAATTATAATTTTATTTAATAATAATATATTCTTTTTTTATATATAGTATATTAATTTATATTTTTATATTTTTTTTAATATATTCTTTTTTTATTTTATATATTTATATTTTTTTTAATTCATTCTTTTTTTATTTTTTTATCTTTGTAAAAAAATTACATTTTTGTAATTTAATAAAAGTAATTATAATTATATGTTTTGTTAACAGTAACTTTTTAAAAAGAGTACTTATACCAAAATAAAAAAATAAAATAAAATAAAATAAAATTTTAGTATACCAAAAAATTGTTTTTTCTTCTAACATTGTTAGAATTTGTACAACTGAAAAAAAGGTTAAATTATAAACCTAATATTTTAATTGAAACTGTCATTTAATCGAAACATTAAATCATTGAGATCATTGATCTACTTAATGTCGATGACATTTGTAAAATATTTTTTTTTGCTCTTAAAACATATCGTTTACGATAATATTTACTGTTTTGTAATTTTTTTTGTTTTTTTTTCATAAATTATTTAACATATTTTTCAAAATTAAATATTACATTAATTTGTTCTTTTTATATGAATATAAATTTTTAATTTTATATAAACAATATATATATCATATGCCTAAATATATTATTAATATATGATTATATCTTATATAATATATATTCTATATATATTTGTGTATAATGTTAATAATTTACAACCCCCTCCCTACCATTGTTTTTAAAATGTTATGAATAAAGCATTAAGTCTATCAAAGCCCTATATCTTCCATTCTAGGCTGCCATATAAATATCATTATTCCCACCGAGGTATGTAAACATTTTTTATTTTTTAAAAGAAGTAGCTACTTCTTAATCTCATTTCCACACCACCCATGAGGTAGAGATTATGGCGCGTTTTTTTATAGTGGTATCCCAAACATTTCATTGAAACTTATTGGCCTAAATCCACTGATAAATTTAATTTAAGTATACATTAATAAAAATACTATTACCTTCTAATAATTACATCTGAATCAAGATCAAGTAATACAGTTGGTTCAGAACCTTTATCTGTAATACATGGTAGCATAGCATTATAATGATATCCATGATTATAATAATATCCTTATAATAGCATTATAATGATATAGATCATGCACTCATCTGTGGAATTTGTATTCTATTCTTCCGAAACTTCTTGCTTCTTGGAGCTTTCGGCATTTTGTTGGAGCACTAAAAATTTTGACAAATTTACAAATGTACTGAAATATATTTAATTTTTATTAATTTTTTTTAACTTTTTTTTTATTTTATTTTTTTTTTTGGGCAATGCAAACAATTGACAATATGCTTGGTTGGCAATATTTTCAATACTTGAAAATATTTTATTTTTACATTTTTTAAAACAAAATTGTTAATTATTATGTAAAAGGGTTGTTTATTAATTTTTTGTCTCACAACCATAATTTCATACTTATAATTTGACTAACTTAAAAAAAAAATTAAAACTACACTTTTTTTCCAAAAAACTTTAGGTAATCCGTTTCCTGCCGGTGAGTGTACTTTATGCTATTATAGAACTAAATGATAATCGCGGATCTACAATGGAAGAAATTTTTATTTATGTATATGACAACACTGATGATTCGTTGTTCTTTAATGAGTACGCCATGTTTGATACGCTTATGGAAGCTGAATAGGCTGGTATTGTTCGGGAACGAACGATGGGGTCGGTATAGTTTGGCGTTCCATACGGTACATCAAAAATGTAGGAAAAAAAGAAGAAAACCTAAGAGAGATGACGAATCGGATGAAGACATAATAATAATTCGCGGGTAAATGTTCGGTAGGTGCTCGGTTAAGTTCGTAATGTGCGAGACAAATTTCAAATGGCATTAAATTCCCGCGTGCGTAGACTCGGGCTTCGAGCCAACCTATCTATATTGAATCATGATGATATCTACTTAAATAAATTCGAAGTGGACAACGAGCTGGAGCTTGTTGTGAAGGTACTGCAACAGTATTGTAATCCGATCCGTATCGAAGCCCGGGTGAACATTTTGCTTGAAATATCGACCACACTTTCTTGGCACGATCAATTTTCAATATTTTCATCTCTATTTGGTTCCAAAAATACGTAAATATATCTATTACATAGAAACGATGCTGCTTGGAAATGAACATTTGATGCCCAATTGTCTTGTCTACCATCCACATTACTTGTGTGGTGTAGCGTTTTCATAAAGTTGTCAAATCCCATGTAAATGTTATTGACACGAAACCATTGTTGGCGATCACCAACTAATTCGGCCAATATTGCAAGTCTTAATGTACCGCTCATTTCTTCGTTTCCAAATAGGCAACAGTGCATGAAAGCCACAATTACCACCGCCTGTTCGAACATACAGATAATATTTTTGCCAACATTTATAAAATGTATTTTGCACAATATGATCGGTTTCCATCAAAGATTGGTCAAAAGTTCGAACATTGGTTTCGGCAATCAAACTTTGAATTTGCTTGTTGGTATAGTCGTGTTTCGACGAGTGCGCAAATAATACCTAATTTGATCGCAAATTACATATTAATATTAAGAATACTCTAATTGGAAATATATGTTAAATAATAAAGTAACAAAGACCTAAGATTGAGGCTTTGTTATACTTGATTATTTAACTATATATCTTAAACATAAGCAATATATCTTTAACATAAGCAATTAGAAACCCCGGGGGTTTTATTTTGAATCACGACTGATAATTTGGTTAAAAAATTTAAATTTTATAACTTTTTAAGTTATTATAAGTTTTCTTGTTCATCTGAAGCATATTGGAATACTATATTTTCAATACTAAATATTTGTTAGCTGTATTCTTTTTGTTGTATTGATCTGTTTATCGGCTCGATACAAATACTAACTACGGTTTTCCCCAAAAATTTTCAATAAGAAACCAAAACGATTGGTTTTAAACAAATACTAACTACGGTTTTTCCCAAAAATTTTCAATAAGAAACCAAAACGATTGGTTTTAATTCATTTATTGGTATATATGTACCTTACATTTAAATATTAGAAATTTTTGAGAACTAGTTTTAAAAACGTACTAGACAATTTTCAAAAAATAAAATCGGGTACGCTTTACCGGTTGCTTCCACTATTTTTTCTTGATTCTAGGCTTCCAGCTTCCACGGACCGCTTCTTTTTTTTTTTTTGCGGTGTATATCTTTTGAGTCATGGACTGGATCAGGTGCTTTTTAGAGGATTTTGGATTTTGTTTTCTCTATCTTGATCGCTCTCACTCGCACTTTAGCCCTTTTGGGAATGTTAGTTTTGTAAAACCGCCCACCCTGACGACTTACTGCTTTCACTACCACTACTTGTAACTTAGTGAACAATAGTGTGAAGTAGGTTCATATTTCTTAAAGTGGAGTAAAAGTTATAATAAAATAGTCTTATATAGTCTCTCCACTGAATAAATTTTCAA
Organism: Cryptophagus acutangulus; assembly: GCA_963556235.1. Classification (NCBI taxonomy): domain Eukaryota; kingdom Metazoa; phylum Arthropoda; class Insecta; order Coleoptera; family Cryptophagidae; genus Cryptophagus; species Cryptophagus acutangulus. The sequence goes on along the minus strand of CAUVYR010000333.1, from coordinate 180,562 downwards.
TATATTTTATTTATATTGAACCAAATTAAAGCAACATGTTTTAAGTTAAAAACTCATCATCAGGCTAAGATAGAAACAATTTTCATTAGTAATATAACAAGAGAGTGAAAATAAATTGAAAATAATTTGACAGATTTGCGAAAACTTGTTGCCTGGCAATAGACACGAGAGCCCAAAGGGCTCGAGTGGCTATTGCCGTATGGCAACAAGTTTGAGCAATTATCTGTCAAATTATTTTCTAATTTATTGAACTTTCGAGTTGTATTCGGAAGATTATTTTTTGACAAACCAATAGAAACTACTATTAATTTCGCCCATTGATGGTCCAGTAAAACGTTTTTCGGTCATGTTTTAAGATTTACGATACGATGATGACAATCAAACGATAAAAATGTCAGAAAACAAATGTTCAAAAACAATGTACAGAAATTATTCTCGCGAAAATAATGTAGACACATTATTCCCACTATAATAATGATATGATTGGATAGAATTAATCACATGATCAAAAATACTGCGACATGATTGGTTAATAGGATCGTCAAAAAATAATCAATAGAAAAACAGCAGAATAATAACAACAAATAACACTAACTTTATTTTGAATTATGATTCAATTAAAATTTGATATAATTTTTAATTTTTGATAAAAATTGTCGATTGGTAAATTGCAATATATATTGACATTAGATACAAAAACAAACGAATTAAATTATCGATATTAAAATAAAAGAACAATATTTATGAAATGAATGTTCATCTCAAGCATATTGGAATACTCAAATTCAAACATTCTCATTTTTCCAACTTTTGGCAACACATGCTAATCTCAAACACGATCGAATATATTTCCAATTTTGGTTCAGTTTAGTTGGCGGTATGTTGATTTTAAAGTTGATATATCTAACAACTATTTTGACTGTTCTAGAACGTAGTTTTCTGATCCTCTCAAGCATATTGAAATACTCAAATTCAAACATTCACATTTCTCCTTGTAGAACTTCTGGCAACACATTCTCATCTTGAACATAATCGAATATAATTTTTTTCGGATTTTTTTTGGAGCAGTTGTTTTGTAGAGGATTTTGCATTTTTTCTCTCTCTCTCTCTCTCTTGCTTTCGTTGTCGCTTTCACTGCCTTTTTGAAAATGTTGGTTTTATAAAACCACCCACCCTGACTTGCTACTCTCACTCCCACTGCTTCTAACCTAGTGAACAATATTTATGAAATGAATGTTCATCTCAATCATATTGGAATACTCAAATATTTAAACATTCACATTTTTTTTAAACTTTTTTCTTGTTACGTTGCTTGTTTTTTCGTATCGTGACGTTATGGTACTAGTACGTTATGGTACCGCTACGATACGTTATGTTACGTTACATAAAGGGTGACATTATTAAGCGACATTATATTTTTTTATTTCAACTGCTGCATTGTCACGATGTTTGTCAATGTCGTCGTCCGTATTTATTCTTAATTATTTAATTAAAAAGTACAATTGAAGAAATTCGAGACTTTTAGTATGAGACTCAAGAATATTCTTTGCCTTTTTTTCTACCAGGTTAATAGTATTTCCCTCAATCAATGTAAACATTATATTCAGTACTAATTAGACATTTTGGTTTCTATTGAGTGATTGCTAGCTTATAAAATGCAAATTGTTCACTTAAATTTCGCACATCACCATACGTCATGTATTCTTCAATTGCACGATTCAGTTCTCCATAATCTTCATCTAAATTATAATTCTTAGCTGCTTCGAAAAATTATTTACAAGGTTCACCGCTTGGAGCACGGCGTAAATTTTTGTATGATTGCGCACCAAGAACACACATCAACAAATGCAGTCGCAAACAGAATAGTTTAATAATTTTTGCCAAAACTATAAACACTACTTGACGCTTTGATCGTTGTCTATTTCCTTTTTGGATTTCATACTATAACAGATGGAAAATTTTGATAGAGAACGAGTCTATAATCTTAATTTACATTCAGTAGGTTAAGGATGTTTTTCTTTTTAATTTCGAATCCACGGAATCCACGGCCACTTCTTCATAATTCTCGATAAGAGTAATTTGTTATTGCTGGTCAAGATGAACATCAAGTTGGATAGTTGGTAGCTTGAAATATATGCCAATGCGCTTCGTGAGCGCACAAGTATCTTATGACTTCATACTTCGATTTCAAAGTGTTCAAATTTTTGTTTCATTTTAGTTAACATTTTGCCAGTAACTTTTAGATGTGTGCTTGAATATATATTTTATTATTTTCACATCTGTACAACACTCTAGGTGTATGTGGGAACTTAATTTTTTTGTTAATATAGGATTATATGGAACTATCCATCGATTGTATTCTAGTTGAGTTAACTGGCACTCAACAATTAAGTTGCTTGGCCAACACCTTCCCTGAACGGCTTGCGCTGACTTGTGCTGCATGTCTACTCACAACTGTTGATCAACTTGCTCAGCGTAAAAGTTTAAAGATTTACGCTAAAATAATTTTTGCTTTTTATCCGTTTAGAGATTATTGACTTCGAACATGAACGAACATATTGGTTCCGAACATGTTGACACCTATAACGGTTTTCAACCATGTGCTTGTCGCATTGTCTTATTTACAAATTGACATAGATTTGTTTGGCATTTACTTTGACTTCATATTAAATTGACTGGCATTCACCTTGTTCCATAAACAATAAGTTTGTGGGTTTTTTCCACGCTAAATTTTTATCTCACCTTGCAGTCGTTCCAACTAGATATATTAGGTAGAGATAGTTGGGAATCTCGTTATCCATTCCCATTCTTGCAAGTTAGTAATTAATCTGAAAAAGACTTTGAAACATTTCAATTAATTAAAATGTTTTGCATTTCAAGTAATATATAATTATCTCAAACATATTCGAATATTTAACAAAAGCAAGAAAAGCTCTGGCTCCATTGTCTACATTTAGATGGTCTAAAAATCACTTTTACTTTTTCTTTAAGAAACATGAAAATGGGGTCCAAACTTTGTTTGAATTATTTTATTTTGGAAATCTTTTAAATTTTGTACTGTGCCATTCTGCCGTTTAGGTGATGAACCCTCGCTTCATCACCTAAACGGCAGAAATATGTAAGGTTATATTGAAAAGTGAACTCAATATGCGAGCGTTACCGAACTTTACTTTATTATAATTCCATCTTTGTGTTTTTTGGGAATCTAAAATTAGACTGAATATAAAAACTTCAAAAATTTAACAATTTTGAGAAAAATTCCCTGAAATTATTAATGCAGTATTTTAAATCTTAGCAAGTAGTAAAACTACTTACAAAAACACAAAATACAAAAATAAATAAAAAAAAATTAATACAAAAATATAAAAACACTTTTTATTGACGCTGAATAAAATAAAAATTAATAAAAAGGAAACTAAGTTTCGGCTGATTTTAATGTGAAGTTTTTTGTACTGTAAATAATCAACTCACCAAATTTAGATTTTCAATGTTCGGGTATTGCTGCTCGAGTTGCGGCTATTTTAAACAAAAAATTATTGATTCAAACTAATTCGCTAAACATATTTCCAAAATATTCATTTTGATTTTGAATTTATAATATTATTTTATTATATAGTACCAATAAGTATTTTAGATATTTATTAATTAATATTAATTTAAATAATAATACAACTAGTTGTTTTGTTTATCAATAATGGTATATTTATTTTAATTCTTAATTTTCGTCCAGAAATGATTAAAAGTTGAATGTACGAGAATTTTGGAAGTTGTTGGAGAAGATTCAAACCAAACAATTTTATTACTGACCGGTTTCGGTTTATTTGCTTAAACCATCTTCAGAGTCTACAAAACGTAATATAGTATTAATTAAACAGTAAAAATCATTTTCAAGAAGAAAAGGTATATTTATTATTTAGTATTTTTATTCAATGTTGAATTCAAATAATGAACGGATTGTTCATCTCAAGCATAATATTGGAATACTGAAAAAGTCACATTTCTTTTTGTGTAACTTTCATGTCATACATAATGGAATTTACACATGTCGATTTTTGTTACGTTATCTGTCTTTTGGTATCATGACGTTATGCACTACGTTATGTGACGTGGAAGCTGACTAGACTCGGATTTAACTGAAATTTTTAATGGCGGAAATTCCACTGGACCTTTGTAATATTCTGAATTAATTTTTAGGTTTAGTTTGCCTGTTTATCTCAAATATTGAAGTCTTCCTTGATTAGTGTGAGTAGCGGGAAATGTTGGACAACCAGAAATTAAAACAAATTTAATTAACTTTTAAAGACATGAAGTCACAAATTTAAAGACATTGAAGTCTTCCTTCTGTACTCCTTCATGCAATACATGCTCATCTCAAACATAATCGAATATAAATTTTTTGCTTGGCCAAAATCAGTTAGCATAATCGGTGTATATTTGTTGCTGTATTCATCCAAGCATTTTTTCAACTCAATTATATTGAGCCTCAACCTAACAAGTGATCGAAATTTAGTTGAGATCGATTTATTGGATTTTGAGAAAAATCAGTTAGTCTACATCGGTGTATATTTGTTGCTATATTGAGCCTCAATCTTACAAATGATCGAAATTTAGTGGAGATTCTTGGTTTTTGAGGATTAAATTAAAAAATTATTAAAGCAAGCACATTTACTATCACTCCGAATCGTATATGTAACATTTTAAATAAAAATTAGAATATTTACGACAGAGAGGCATTTAATATCACAGAATACATTACCATGTAATGTTACCGATATTTATCAATAAAAATCTCGCTCCAAGTATTTAATATAACAATCCAATTTATGTATTGTGCTAATATAAACTAGTAATTTTACATTGAAGACATTTTATGATTTTATCACGGAGGAAATTATGTAATATTACATAAAATAATCAGTAAAAATTCTTTTAGAAATTTTTTTTTGCAATTTTACAAATATGACAACAAAAAGCTTTTTTATATAACTTTTTTATGTAAAATTATTACTCAAATATTTGGTACGGTATAAAATTAAAGGTTCTTTTTCAATTATTTAGTAAAGCCCTTTACCTAAAGAAGTTTTTGCTAGGCGGTTGTTAGTAGAGATGATTTCAAATAAAACTAATAGAATGGCGCACGGAAAGATGGAGACAGTCAGAGTCTCCTCCCATTTAGGTCTATTACAATAACATTGATTTCGCTACTAGGACGATGCAGGTTTTTTTACGCGCGGGCTGTCAAGTCGTAGGTTATTTGCTTGCCTGGTATAGAGTTTCGACGAGTGCGCAATATTTTTTTCTCACTACCATATAGGTAAATTGACATTACATTGATAAAAAATCAAATGTAATGGAAAGTAGAACACCTAGCTACCTTAACAACGCGCCGTAACTATGTAAAAACAATATTTACCGCGGCAGGTCACTTTCCGCATTAGGTCACTTTCCGCGATAGGACACTTTCCGCGCTAGGGTGTCTAAAAATTAAGTACTGTACGTTCTTTCATACCGTGCCCTCGACTTCTCCGGCAGTAGAGACGCTCGAGCTGCATTTGCACTTACTTCTATTTCGGTTATACTTTCAGAATCTTCTGAATCGCTCATATTTTTAATTAAATGTGCAGGACTGACAACACCCAAATGAATGTGCAAAATTATTGTTCAAATTATACATTGCCTTAGCAACCATTCAGCATAGACGACTAGATTTTATAATATTATAAATATAAACACGAAACCAGTGTGCCGCGACTTTTTGATAGATATAAATGGAATGTCAGTTTATTAATTTAGTAGAGTTTACTAATGATTTTCAAATTGGTAGTGAGAAAAACGTAATGCGCAACACGCAGGTAAGTATCTTTTCTGTCCTCGGAAGATTGTGTACCTCGGCTCCGCCTCGGTACACAAACTTCTACCTCGGACAAAAAAGTTTACTTACCGCTACTAGTAGCGCAAATAACTATTTATTGTCAATTTTTTACTGAACGAATAATATACGCAATACCATGTTTTAAAGTTTCTTCAGAACATATTATATTACTTTCTTCTTACATTTGTCGTTTATCGAAATTTTGACATAATAGGCAACTTAATTTGATCACAAATTACATATTAATATTAAGAATACTCTAATTGGAGATATATGTTAAATAATATAGTAACAAAGGTCTAAGGAAACTTAGAGGCTTTGTTATACTTGATTATTTATCAACTCTAATGTTTTGCATTTCAAATAGTATATTGGTCTCGATATTGGTATATATTTTAAACATATTCGATGAGACTCTACCCTTGAATTTTAGCTACTTTTTTATTTTTTACTATCAGAGCAATTAGAAACCCCGAGGGTTTCATTTTGAATCACGACTGATAATTTGGTTAAAAAATTTAAATTTTATAACTTTTTAAGTTATTAAGTTTTCTTCTCAAGCAATACTAAATATAAATATACTAAATATTTTGAATTTGAATACTAAATATTTGTTAGCTGTATTCTTTTTGTTTTTTTGTTGTATTGGTCTGTTTAACAGCCTCGATACAAATAGTAACTACGGTTTTTCCCCAAAAACATTCAATAAGAAACAAAAACGGTTTTAATTCATTTATTGGTATATGAACCTACTCACATTTAAATATTATAATATTTTAAGAAATAGTTCTAAAAACGTACCAAAAACAATTTTCAAAAAAACAAAATCGGATACGCTTTCCGGTGGCTTCCTCTATTATTTCTTGATTCTGGGCTTCCACTTGCCGCTTCTTCTTGCATGATTTCGATATTTATTGCCTTTTTAAGGGTTTCTAGTTTCTATAGTTTTTTCTTCAAGCATGCTGGCTAGTTCATATCACAGCACTTCTTGATAGATGTTTTTTAAAAAAAAATTCCTGAAAGACAAAAGACATTATAATGGTTAAATAGTAATTAATTGTTAAAAAAATAACGATATAAAAATAATTATATAATACATATTATATATAAAAATATCTATGATAATTATTAATATTATATTATGTTATATTAAATTTAAACAATTGAGAATTTAAGCAAGTATTTAATCTTGTGAGCATGTAAGCATATAACTATTTAATCTTGTCAGCATGTAAGCATGTAAATATTTAATCGTGTAAGTATGTAAGCATGTAAGCATTAAAGCAATGAAACCCTCTCGGTGGTGAGCCAAAGCTAAAGTAGTTTTCTGCATTAATGGTTGCGATCGAGAATAAGTAGAACACCAATAAGCCGCCAGATGTCACCACCGCTAGTATGCTGCGGCGACGTAAACTTGCAATTTGATAAAACCAGAAGACAATTAGTCGTAAGGGTAAGAACTTCACCATTAGTATACGTCTTACTGCTGAGAAAATACATTAGAATGGTAAGTTAAGGCTGGGAGACCCGATCTCTAATTTTCAGGATTGGATTTGGATTTGGTCCAGAAGTGACGGGGAGCGTCGGCTGGCGGTTCTGACGGGCTACGTGGCATGTACGTGTACCTCTATACGGGGAATACGTTGACATTGTTCGTGGCTACCGTTGGAACCAAAAGCAGTAAGTATGAGGTCGCCGCCTAACAACCTGATCGTGTACCTTGTAAAGGGAATACGTGTCGATAGATTGTTCCTTCCTACGTCAGCGGAATACGAGACAGTTATTCGTGTACTTCGTAAGGGGAATATGTGACGGCTGTTCTACGTGTCCCACACTGACGTTATCCACCTTTAGCACGTAATTCCAATATTGTGTTCCCTTAAATTATAGCTATTTTCTCGATAACAACGATCCATTTCAGCTCTGCTCTCACTAACAAAAATGGACGAACAACTCGACAATAATGTCTGGGCGTGTTCGTTTTAAGCTTATCTTTAAGCTGCGTTCGTTGTCCGAATCACTGATATAATTTCTTCTACATCAACGTTCTAGGCACCTACTATTAATCATTTTCTTCCTTATCTAATATAGCTGGATTCTCCCCCCCCCCAGTGTGTCTTTGGTCTCTTCATGTATTGTTGTGATTATCTACCCGCCGATCTGTCGTAAAAACATTACTACCCTTGAAGGCAGAAGGTCTGGTAGAGCACTTACGTATACCAAGTGTGAAACGATTCGATTTATTTAAATGTATCTATTCTATCTTATCTCTTTCTTCCGACTTAATGTGTCAGTGGTTGAGTTGTGTGCTGGTTTGTAGAAGTGCCATATTTAAATTATAGGAAAACGCGTATGTGCTATGCTGACACTGTTGTCTCGGATAAGCAGGAGTAGTTGTACGGATGTCTATTTGTCAAAATTAGAACTATGTTGATCTAAATCATGCTCACCATACGACATTCATACGGTCGCTGTAATACCTAAGTTTCTGTATGTTTGTCGGAAATCTGTTGTGTAATACTTAAGTTTCTGTATACCTACACGTCGAATTCCCACTCAGACAATTACTGCTTCTAGTTTTAGATTCCTGATTAGTGTTTGTATATTTTATGTTGTCCGTTCATGTACTTTATGTCATTGTATTAATTATTTCTTTATAAACTAATAGCTATTTTGTCGTGATCCTTATAACTCTCTATAGGTTGTTGACAGTAACAGGCAATTTTTCCTACTCATCACACTATCCCATTATTGTAGTTGCACATGTAATAACGCTTTTAATGTGTGTATTGTTGGTATCTCAATATATGTATTAAATCAAACCAGATTGTTTTCATTCCCTCCTAACCTGCGCAGAACTTTGTTGACTCCGGAGAAAACTAGTCTACGATCCATTCTCTTACGAGGAATGAAATGGCCTGGGTCAGAAAGGTTACAGCAAAGCATTTTTATTTTTATTTTAATTACAACCGAGGTGGGAATGATATTCATTACATTGCCGTGCTAAAAAAAAAGCCCTATCTGCAAAATATCTTTTTTCTTTTATTAATTTATCTTTTTTTTTATCCTATCTACACATGACTTGTCTACACATGTGTTTTTCACTCATCGGTTTTATTATTTTTTATTTTATACACTATATATTTTTTTTTATTTTATATATTATTTAAAATTATAATCATATTTAATAATAATATATTCTTTTTTTATATATATATATATTAATTTATATTTTTTTTAATACAGTCTTTTTTTATGTTTTGTTAACAGTAACTTTTTTAAAAAGAGCTAAGTTACATTATTTTAATATACCAAAAAATTGTTTTTTCTTCTAACATTGTTACAATTTTACAATTTGTACAACTGAAAAAAAAAGGTTAAATTATAAACCTCATATTTTAATTGCAAACTGTCATTTAATCGAAACATTAAATCATTGAGATCACTGATCTACTTAATGTCGATGACATTTCTCAAATATTTTTTTTTGCTCTTAAAACATATCGTTTACGATAATATTTACTGTTTTGTAATTTTTTTTGGTTTTTTTTCATAAATTATTAAACATATTTTTCAAAATTAAATATTACATTAATTTGTTCTTTTTATATGAATATAAATTTTTAATTCTATATAAACAATATATACTATATATATCATATGCCTAAATATATTATTAATATATGATTATATCTTATATAATATATATTCTATATAATATATTTGTGTATAATGTTAATAATTTACAACCCCGTTACCACCATTTTTTAAAATTTTTATGAATAAAGCATTAAGTCTATCAAAGCCCTATCTTCTATTCTAGGCTGCCATATAAATATCATTAATCCCACCGAGGTATGTAAACATTTTTTTTTTTTTTTTTTTAAAGAAGTAGCTACTTCTTAATCTCATTTCCACACCACCCATGAGGTAGAGATTATGGCGCGTTTTTTTTTATAGTGGTATTCCAAACGTTCCATTGAAACTTATTGGCCTAAACTCACTGATAAATTTAATTTAAGTATACATTAATAAATACTATTACCTTCTAATAAATACATCTGAATCAAAATCAAGTAATACAGTTGGTTCAGAACCTTTATCTGTAATACATGGTAGCATAGCCAGTATATAATGATTTCTACTTAAATAAATTCGACGTGGACATCGAGCTGGAGCTTGTTGTGCAGCTACTGCAACAGTATTGTAATCCGGTCTGTATCGAAGCCCGGGTGAAAATTTTGCTTGAATGGCGGCCACACTTTCTTGGCACGACCAGTTTTCAATATTTTCATTTCTATTTGGTTCCAAAATTACGTAAATATATCTATTACATAGAAACGATGCTGCTTGGAAATGAACATTTGATGCCCAATTGTCTTGTCTACCATCCACATTACTTGTGTGGTGTAGCGTTTTTACAAAGTTGTCAAATCCCATGTAAATGTTATTGACACGAAACCATTGTTGGCGATCATCAACTAATTCGGCCAATATCGCAAGTCTTAATGTACCGCTCATTTCTTCGTTTCCAAATAGGCAACAATGCATGAAAGCCACAATTACCACCGCCTGTTCGAATAACAGATAATATTTTTGCCAACATTTATAAAATGTATTTTGCACAATATGATCGGTTTCCATCAAAGATTGGTCAAAAGTTCGAACATTGTTTTCGGCAATCAAACTTTGAATTTGCTTATTGGTATGGTCGTGTTTCGACGAGTGCGCAATAGTTTTTTAATTGTCAATTTTTTACTGAACGAATAATATACGCAATACCATGTTTTAAAGTTTCTTCAGAACATATTATATTACTTTCTTCTTACATTTGTCGTTTATCGAAATTTTGACATAATAGGCAACTTAATTTGATCACAAATTACATATTAATATTAAGAATACTCTAATTGGAGATATATGTTAAATAATAAAGTAACAAAGGTCTAAGGAAACTTAGAGGCTTTGTTATACTTGATTATTTATCAACTCTAATGTTTTGCATTTCAAATAGTATATTGGTCTCGATATTGGTACCTATATCAGTACCCCAGGGCTAAACTGTATTAACTCCAAAAACAAAAATGTTCAGGAGAACAGTTTTAAGATTTTTTTTTCAGTTATAAATTCATAACTTATCTTTTAAGTTTTCTAGCGACTTGAAAATTTAGTATAATATAAAGTGAAGTGTCTATTTCATTTTCTTTTAACCGATTTAAAAAATTAATTTTCTGTACTTTAAAAAAAAAATTAAATAGAGTTGATAATATTTGCTATAAACCACTTTTATTATTGTGAATAGTTCTAATTGTAAGAAAATACTCTATAAAATAGATATGTCAATTTTTTAATTTTTTATAATACATATCAAATAAAATTTTCAAAAAATAAATTATCTCTAATTAACCAACAAGAAAAGAAAAAAAAATTGCAAATGAAAGAAAACAGCAAATATTATTTTTTTGTTATTTGTCTTTCAATAAATTTTTTGTTAAAGATTATCAGAAACTCTATCTGAATGAGGCAAATCTTTATAGAATTGGTGGAATTGAGATGGGACCCACGGTAGCAAAGTCTGCAAGTGTTTATATTTTTTAGTTGAAATACACTTCATTTCATTACGTATTGGCGGAATAGAATTAGAAAATTCAACGCGTCTTCCAGCACGATTCAGATCTACGCATTCAAAGTCGTTAGAATCCAAATTCGTCTTGTAGAATACTTTGCCCATTTCTTTCGAACGGACTTGTAGATGGACAACTTTCGATATCTTAAAATCATCTCCTGTAGTAGTTTTTTTTCGATTAATGTAAGGTGCAGTGTTACTTGAATAAAGACTTTTAAATTCTTTGAAATCATCTAATTGCATGTTTACTACATTAAAAGGATTCGATCTATTGCAAAGTCTAGCGATTTGTTGCCAATCCCAAGGAGTCATAATTTTAAGAAATTTAGTTTTCTTTCTTTCTTTTTCAATTAACGAATGATCTGCATCAACTTCCAAATGTGTATGACCATGTGGTAGTAAGAATTTGTGGTTAATAATTTGTACATGGGGTTTTTGGTTCAATATCCAAAAGTAGGCCATTACCATTAAAATGTTGCGATTCTGCGATGGACAGTTGTCAGACCAGATGGTTACCTCTGTAACGTCTTGGTTGAGATCCGTAAACCATTTCAACATCCCCGATGCCATTTCGTTACCTCCGCGGCCAGATTTTGACTCATCCCACATTATACAAGTTGTTATATTTCCAGCAGCATCATTTATTGTATAATTGTAGGTCCACAATTTCAGCGTATAAAAACTTTGATCGTTAGTAAGAACTGGTGTTGGAAGACATTTCTGTAAGTCAACAGTTATCATTTTAATTTTTCCTTCACTGTTTTTTGCTTGTTCTTTATCTTGCCTCTTAAGAGTATACCTGTTAGAAGCTTCATTTATATGTTCAGAATATTGTTGCTGAATTGTATCTCTCTCTGTATTTGTTGTTGCTTGGTTTTTACTCAGTAAGAACCTATCGCATTCATCACAGGTATCATTGTATGGCACCTTGAACGATAAATTGAATTCTGTTTGAAATATCTCGTTGTATAACCAATGCTTTGCAATAAGGTCTTCAGGGGTATTAATTTTATGGCATTCCGCTTTATAAAGTTCATACATTTTATTCAAATTAAGTTCATTACCCAAGTATTTTTTCTTAGATTTTTCTCTACTATAGTGGGATTCAATTAAAGGAAATTTTTGTATGTGATCTCGAATTCCTTGGCGAATATCCTCGGGTATTCTGTTAAAAGCTTTGTGTTTTCCTCTTCGATCTTCTGAAACCACTCCGCTATCACGTTTTTTCTTCAAAGCCGTTGTTACAAAGGTTTCCGAAATACCCAAAGTGGAAAGAAAATTTTTTTGACAGACAGGCTGTTTTACTTCATTGATTTCTAACGAATAGTGGCGCGAGAATTTTCTCTTACCAAATCTTGAACCAGTTGTTTCACGAATTCGGAACACAGGTACCAATTGAACCATTGAGCATATAAACTGTCTCTTTAAATCCATTGATTGGTTGGGGTTCCAAAACTTTGCATGTATTGCTTTTCTCAAGCCATCTGAAAAATTTGTCCGACATTTTAAATAACACGTATTTTTGCATGGAACTCCCATCAGCTTTGCTTTTATAACTTTGTTTTTAAATGTATGTTCTGTTCCGCCTAAAACACTTCTCATCCTTATGTTCCGTTTCCAATTGGCTGGTTGTGCCTTTCTCTTTTTCCCTTTAAGAACAGTAGGTTCCCCTGGCTCATTGTTATTCGTCCGTGATGGTTCAATTTCGGGTTCAGTAACAAAAAGGTTTAAAGATTCATTATCAGAACTGTCTAACTCATCAGGAAATTCTGCAAAATCAGGATCAGCCGAATCGTCTGAATCTTCTACAAATTCACTGTTATGCTCACGCGTTTCAGTAATATTAGTACTAGTCATTAGTGTAGACTCTAGATTGGTGATTTTAGTTTAAGACGAATGATCTAAAATTCAAGATTGGTAACTTTATTATTGCTCTATTTGAGCCAAATGATCATACACTCAACGATGACGATAAGAGAAAAATTAATGTTTGTATGTTTCTTTCAGAAATAATATTACGTTGAAGTAAGCCTACTTCGATAGTAAAACTTTGAAGATAATACAGTGCTGTTTTTTCTAGTAGGCTTATATTCTGAGTATTAACTCCACATACGATTATTTAGCCCGGACACAAATTAGGACTTAATATTATTTATTTCTATCTATCCTTTGAGTGGTATCGAGTAGGAGATCATGCTGAAAATCAGTCAAAAGAACAAAAAAAAATGTAATGATAAGTGTATAAAACCCATTTTTGGAAAAAATGGAGTTAAGATAGTTTAGCTCTGGGGTACTGATATATCTTAAACATATTCGATGAGACTCTACCCTTGAATTTCAGCTACTTTTTTATTTTTCACTATCAGAGCAATTAGAAACCCCGGGGGTTTTATTTTGAATCACGACTCATAATTTGGTTAAAAAATTTGAATTTTATATCTTTTTAAGTTATTAAGTTTTCTTGTTCATCTGAAGCATATTGGAATAATATATTTTGAATACTAAATATTTGTTAGCTGTATTCTTTTTGTTGTATTGGTCTGTTTATCGGCTCGATACAAATACTAACTACGGTTTTTTCCCAAAAATTTTCAATAAGAAACAAAAACGATTGGTTTTAATTCATTTATTGGTATATATGTACAGTGGCGGCCAAAAAAAACGCAACACCTTTAAACGAATAGTATGCGTAAGTTTTAGTGTTGTAAAATGACTTTATATTAAAATTGAAAAAAATAAAAAAAATTGATTTTTAAAAAAAATATATATATTTTCCTGCAGCAACTTCTCGCAATAACCAACCGTCTAATAATTCAGCAATGGCTTTGGATTTTTGAAATGTGTTTAATTGAGGCATTTATTTGAAGGATTTAAGTCTGTTGTGATAATTTATTATAAAATTATTTTGACACTGACAATAAATATGTGACTAATATCAAGTATGCTAAAAAGTTGTAGTTACAAAGGGAAATATTAGGTGTTGCGTTTTTTTTGGCCGCCACTGTACCTACTCACATTTAAATATTAGAAAATTTTGAGAAATAGTTCTAAAAACGTACCAAACAATTTTCAAAAAAATAAAATCGGGTACGCTTTACCGGTTACTTCCTCTATTTTTTTCTTGATTCTGGGCTTCTACGGACCGCTTCTTTCTTGCATGATTTCGATATTTATTGCCTTCTTAAGGGTTTCTATAGTTTTATCTTCAAGCATGCTGGTTAGTTCCTTTTGCAGCACTTCTTGATAGATGTTTTTTAAATTCTTTTTTTTTTCTGAAAGACAACTTTTTATTTTATGCTGCTTTTAGCCAGATTTTTCGTATCGTGACGTGATGATACCACTACGTTACGTTATGTTACGTGAAGGCTGATTTTACTCTGATTTAACTGAGACTTTCATCCTTTCATCATTTCCACTGCAGTTTTCTAATTCTATTCTGAAACAATTTTTTGGTTTAGTTTTTCACTTTATCTCAAACATATTGGAATATTCAAATACTCAAAAAGTCACATTTTCTCTTGAATAACCTCTGAAGAGATTTGTCGATCTTAAACATATTTGTCTATAACATTTGGCAAACGCCGCTTGGGCCCGGGATCTGCATGTGGATTAGCAATTTTCTTTCTATGACCAATCCATAGGCTGCAATGGCAATTAAGCAGCTATATGCGAATTTAAACAGAATCACAAAGTTATTTTAGCCTTCAATGTGTCAAATGAAATTGATTAAACAAATAAGAAATTATTTTAATTTTTAAATTATCGGGTTCATCTTAAACATATTGGAATATTCGAAAGTGTGGGCATATACTATTATTAAAAGTTTTAAAAATGAAATATAATAAATGATATATCAAAAAGGGGCTAAATACTAATAAAACAGTGCATTAAAAATAGATATATTTCTGAACTAAATAAAATTCAGTATTTTTATATTGACCAATGAGTTTTTTATGGATGCATTATGCTTGTTTTTGTAATAATAAGTTGTTTCAATTTTGTGTTTTTTGTATGAAAATAGTTTGCAGGTTAAGCAATAAAATTTTGTTTAAATCCAATGTATTAATAGTTAAAATTATATTAAAATATTAATATTATTTATTAGTGCTAAATGAAATAAAAATTTAGTGGACATTTTGTATTGTATATAATTATTGTTTATTTCCTAAAACCATACCATAATCCCAATCGATGTGAGATGTTTATTATTTTTTAGTATTAGTTCATTTTTAAAAAATATTGTGTTAAATTCCATTATTGGGTAAGTATTAAAAGTATTTAATGTGGATTATAAAACCGCAACGTAATTGAAAAATCGTCTATTACTTAGATTATTCCAACTACGACATATAAAAATGTTAGTACCGAGAAAAAGTCGGTCTGGTATTTTGATGTTTATAAATACCTTTTTAATTAATGAGATATCAAGAACAACTATACCAGAACAATTAATCATCAATGGTTTCAATGAATTTAGCAACAAAATACCAAAAATGGTTTGATTGCCTTTATCAAAAAGCTGTAAAAGACTATTCTACATTAAAGTACATGCAAAAGCTTCAAACTAAACCAAAATTACTATTAAAATGCTTTTAATTTTTTTAAAAGTTTATACCTGGTTTAAAATTAGCTGACCAATAAATGCGTATTGGACAAGCCCAAATATTGCTCCAATTCCAAGCATTATAAATAAAGCACACCAAAACAAAGTTAAAAAAATTAAATAAATGTTCGACTTACATGTAAATACACATCGGTGTTTTATCGGTGCTGCTTGGACCTTTCTTCGAAGCCCATATCTTTGAATTATTAAACAAGCTTATTAAATAACTTCGTTATTCAACCAGCTTTTCCAATTTATTGAAGAGCTACATAATTTTGCGTGTTCTTCGACCACACCCAAATACAATTAAAAACAGAGATCTTTGTTTTATTGCTTAGCAACGCACATATGTTTTCTCCAAGACACAGGCGGAAATAGATGGCGCGTGTGCTGATTTAAAAATATCTTGTAAGAAGTCGTTTAAAAAGTGGCGCATTTTTGCTAATAAAACATATTAGTAAAACAAAACATTTATTATATTAAAACAGCGTCACTATTAACGTAATTAAAAACGTTGTTAGTAACGCTGTGTCGACTGGAATGAAGTTTTTCATAGATTTTTATTAGTCAATATTTCCACCACGGAAATATATACATATGAATAATTTATTAAAATACAAAAACATCATTCATTTTCATCAAATCATTTTTAGTGTGGTAGATCAAATTAACGAGATGCTTTATGTTCTTATCATCTTCTATTCAATTATTGGGATATTCTTTAAAATAAGTTGTGTATTTTTTATTCTAATGGTAATAAATTGAGATATATACTACGTATCTCTAAAATATATTGCTTTTTTAGAAAATTAGTCCACCAAGTAATATTCAATTTATAATGCTTGGAATTGGAGCAATATTTGGGCTTGTCCAATAC
>CAUVYR010000333.1:0-163384 GCA_963556235.1 Cryptophagus acutangulus | reverse complement strand
CAATAAGAAACCAAAACGATTGGTTTTAATTCATTTATTGGTATATATGTACCTTACATTTAAATATTAGAAATTTTGAAAACTACATAGTTTTAAAAACGTACTAGACAATTTTCAAAAAATAAAATCGGGTACGCTTTACCGGTTGCTTCCTCTATTTTTTCTTGATTCTGGGCTTTCAGCTTCCGCGGACCGCTTCTTTTTTTTTTTTGCGGTGTATATCTTTTGAGTCATGGACTGGATCAGGTGCTTTTTAGAGGATTTTGGATTTTGTTTTCTCTATCTTGATCGCTCTCACTCGCACTCTAGCCTTTTTGGGAATGTTAGTTTTGTAAAACCGCCCACCCTGACGACTTACTGCTTTCACTACCACTACTTGTAACTTAGTGAACAATAGTGTGAAGTAGGTTCATATTTCTTAAAGTGGAGTAAAAGTTATAATAAAATAGTCTTATATAGTCTCTCCACTGAATAAATTTTCAATATATTTTATTTATATTGAACAAAATTAAAGCAACATGTTTTAAGTTAAAAACTCATCATCAGGCTAAGATAGAAACAATTTTCATTAGTAATATAACAAGAGAGTGAAAATAAATTGAAAATAATTTGACAGATTTGCGAAAACTTGTTGCCTGGCAATAGACACGAGAGCCCGAAGGGCTCGAGTGGCTATTGCCGTATGGCAACAAGTTTGAGCAATTATCTGTCAAATTATTTTCTAATTTATTGAACTTTCGAGTTGTATTCGGAAGATTATTTTTTGACAAACCAATAGAAACTACTATTAATTTCGCCTATTGATGGTCCAGTAAAACGTTTTTCGGTCATGTTTTAAGATTTACGATACGATGATGACAATCAAACGATAAAAATGTCAGAAAACAAATGTTCAAAAACAATGTACAGAAATTATTCTCGCGAAAATAATGTAGACACATTATTCCCACTATAATAATGATATGATTGGATAGAATTAATCACATGATCAAAAATACTGCGACATGATTGGTTAATAGGATCGTCAAAAAATAATCAATAGAAAAACAGCAGAATAATAACAACAAATAACACTAACTTTATTTTGAATTATGATTCAATTAAAATTTGATATAATTTTTAATTTTTGATAAAAATTGTCGATTGGTAAATTGCAATATATATTGACATTAGATACAAAAACAAACGAATTAAATTATCGATATTAAAATAAAAGAACAATATTTATGAAATGAATGTTCATCTCAAGCATATTGGAATACTCAAATTCAAACATTCTCATTTTTCCAACTTTTGGCAACACATGCTAATCTCAAACATGATCGAATATATTTCCAATTTTGGTTCAGTTTAGTTGGCGGTATGTTGATTTTAAAGTTGATATATCTAACAACTATTTTGACTGTTCTAGAACGTAGTTTTCTGATCCTCTCAAGCATATTGAAATACTCAAATTCAAACATTCACATTTCTCCTTGTAGAACTTCTGGCAACACATGCTCATCTTGAACATAATCGAATATAAATTTTTGCAAATCGTTCACTTAAATTTCGCACATCACCATACGTCATGTATTCTTCAATTGCACGATTCAATTCTCCATAATTTTCATCTAAATTATAATTTTTAGCTGCTTCGAAAAATTATTTACAAGGTTCACCGCTTGGAGCACGGCGTAAATTTTTGTATGATTGCGCACCAAGAACACACATCAACAAATGCAGTCGCAAACAGAATAGTTTAATAATTTTTGCCAAAACTATAAACACTACTTGACGCTTTGATCGTTGTCTATTTCCTTTTTGGATTTCATACTATGACAGATGGAAAATTTTGATAGAGAACGAGTCTATAATCTTAATTTACATTCAGTAGGTTAAGGATGTTTTTCTTTTTAATTTCGAATCCACGGAATCCACGGCCACTTCTTCATAATTCTCGATAAGAGTAATTCGTTATTGCTGGTCAAGATGAACATCAAGTTGGATAGTTGGTAGCTTGAAATATATGCCAATGCACTTCGTGAGCGCACAAGTATCTTATGACTTCATACTTCGATTTCAAAGTGTTCAAATTTTTGTTTCATTTTAGTTAACATTTTGCCAGTAACTTTTAGATGTGTGCTTGAATATATATTTTATCATTTTCACATCTGTACAACACTCTAGGTGTATGTGGGAACTTAATTTTTCCGTTAATATAGGATTATATGGAACTATCCATCGATTGTATTCTAGTTGAGTTAACTGGCACTCAACAATTAAGTTGCTTGGCCAACACCTTCCCTGAACGGCTTGCGCTGACTTCTGCTGCATGTCTACTCACAACTGTTGATCAACTTGCTCAGCGTAAAAATTTAAAGATTTACGCTAAAATAATTTTTGCTTTTTATCCGTTTAGAGATTATTGACTTCGAACATGAACGAACATATTGGTTCCGAACATGTTGACACCTATAACGGTTTTCAACCATGTGCTTGTCGCATTGTCTTATTTACAAATTGACATAGATTTGTTTGGCATTTACTTTGACTTCATATTAAATTGACTGGCATTCACCTTGTTCCATAAACAATAAGTTTGTGGGTTTTTTCCACGCTAAATTTTTATCTCACCTTGCAGTCGTTCCAACTAGATATATTAGGTAGAGATAGTTGGGAATCTCGTTATCCATTCCCATTCTTGCAAGTTAGTAATTAATCTGAAAAAGACTTTGAAACATTTCAATTAATTAAAATGTTTTGCATTTCAAGTAATATATAATTATCTCAAACATATTCGAATATTTGGCAAAAGCAAAAAAAGCTCTGGCTCCATTGTCTATATTTAGATGGTCTAAAAATCACTTTTACTTTTTCTTTAAGAAACATGAAAATGGGGTCCAAACTTTGTTTGAATTATTTTATTTTGGAAATCTTTTAAATTTTGTACTGTGCCATGATGAAGCGAGGGTTCATCACCTAAACGGCAGAAATATGTAAGGTTATATTGAAAAGTGAACTCAATATGCGAGCGTTACCGAACTTTACTTTATTATAATTCCATCTTTGTGTTTTTTGGGAATCTAAAATTAGACTGAATTTAAAAACTTCAAAAATTTAACAATTTTGAGAAAAATTCCCTGAAACTATTAATGCAGTATTTTAAATCTTAGCAAGTAGTAAAACTACTTACAAAAACACAAAATACAAAAATAAATAAAAAAAATTTAATACAAAAATATAAAAATACTTTTTATTGACGCTGAATAAAATAAAAATTAATAAAAAGGAAACTAAGTTTCGGCTGATTTTAATGTGAAGTTTTTTGTACTGTAAATAATCAACTCACCAAATTTAGATTTTCAATGTTCGGGTGTTGCTGCTCGGGTTGCGGCTATTTTAAACAAAAAATTATTGATTCAAACTAATTCGCTAAACATATTTCCAAAATATTCATTTTGATTTTGAATTTATAATATTATTTTATTATATAGTACCTATAGGTATTTTAGATATTTATTAATTAATATTAATTTAAATAATAATACAACTAGTTGTTTTGTTTATCAATAATGGTATATTTATTTTAATTCTTAATTTTCGTCCAGAAATGATTAAAAGTTGAATGTACGATAATTTTGGAAGTTGTTGGAGAAGATTCAAACCAAACAATTTTATTACTGACCGGTTTCGGTTTATTTGCTTAAACCATCTTCAGAGTCTACAAAACGTAATATAGTAATTACTTAAACAGTAAAAATCATTTTCAAGAGGAAAAGGTATATTTATTATTTAGTATTTTTATTCAATGTTGAATTCAAATAATGAACGAATTGTTCATCTCAAGCATAATATTGGAATACTGAAAAAGTCACATTTCTTTTTGTGTAACTTTCATGTCATACATAATGGAATTTACACATGTCGATTTTTGTTACGTTATCTAAGCATATCATGATCTAGTGCATATCATGACGTTATGCACTACGTTATGTGACGTGGAAGCTGACTAGACTCGGATTTAACTGAAATTTTTAATGGCGGAAATTCCACTGAACCTTTGTAATATTCTGAATTAATTTTTAGGTTTAGTTTGCCTGTTTATCTCAAATATTGAAGTCTTCCTTCTGTACTCCTTCATGCAATACATGCTCATCTCAAACATAATCGAATATAAATTTTTTGTATACCATGTTTTAAAGTTTCTTCAGAACATATTATATTACTTTCTTCTTACATTTGTCGTTTATCGAAATTTTGACATAATAGGCAACTTAATTTGATCACAAATTACATATTAATATTAAGAATACTCTAATTGGAGATATATGTTAAATAATAAAGTAACAAAGGTCTAAGGAAACTTAGAGGCTTTGTTATACTTGATTATTTATCAACTCTAATGTTTTGCATTTCAAATAGTATATTGGTCTCGATATTGGTATATATTTTAAACATATTCGATGAGACTCTACCCTTGAATTTTAGCTACTTTTTTATTTTTCACTATCAGAGCAATTAGAAACCCCGAGGGTTTCATTTTGAATCACGACTGATAATTTGGTTAAAAAATTTAAATTTTATAACTTTTTAAGTTATTAAGTTTTCTTCTCAAGCAATACTAAATATAAATATACTAAATATTTTGAATTTGAATACTAAATATTTGTTAGCTGTATTCTTTTTGTTTTTTTGTTGTATTGGTCTGTTTAACAGCCTCGATACAAATAGTAACTACGGTTTTTCCCCAAATACCTTCAATAAGAAACAAAAACGGTTTTAATTCATTTATTGGTATATGAACCTACTCACATTTAAATATTATAATATTTTAAGAAATAGTTCTAAAAACGTACCAAAAACAATTTTCAAAAAAACAAAATCGGATACGCTTTCCGGTGGCTTCCTCTATTATTTCTTGATTCTGGGCTTCCACTTGCCGCTTCTTCTTGCATGATTTCGATATTTATTGCCTTCTTAAGGGTTTCTAGTTTCTATAGTTTTTTCTTCAAGCATGCTGGCTAGTTCATATCACAGCACTTCTTGATAGATGTTTTTTAAAAAAAAAATTCCTGAAAGACAAAAGACATTATAATGGTTAAATAGTAATTAATTGTTAAAAAAATAACGATATAAAAATAATTATATAATACATATTATATATAAAAATATCTATGATAATTATTAATATTATATTATGTTATATTAAATTTAAACAATTAAGAATTTAAGCAAGTATTTAATCTTGTGAGCATGTAAGCATTTAACTATTTAATCTTGTCAGCATGTAAGCATGTGTTGTGTACCCAACCTTTCCTAATTACTTTATTAGTCTTTTATATGTATATATTAAATCTTTATTGTCACAAGAACAATCGGTGATCGATGAACAATCTTTCTGTCATAATCTTAGGTATTAGGTATTAATTAGCATTTAAGTATATTTGTAGAAATAGGATAATGGTTTTATAACTTATTCCAAATTTCCCATTTTTATTGGTACCATTAAGTTTATTGTAACACAAACTTTTCAATTATATAATTTATCCCGGATTTCCCTACATTAGTACAGAGGTAAAAACTACCACCTCCAGTTTGTTTTACATCCCTTTAAAATCGAAGAATAGAGAAGAAATAAAAGAGTGTTGTATCAAAATCCCCCGGATAAACAAATCGAAAAACCAGTCATATTCTCATATTCAAGTGTAAATTGTTATCAAGAAATAAAAGTTATAATTTAAATAAAGTATAAATAAACAAATTAAGTAAAGTTATTGAAAGTTTCCTTCATCGACAATCCAGAGGGGTACAACAAATTGGTGGCAGCGGTAACCGGCATTCAAACCAGTGCGAAGAACATCAAACCTGTGTCAAACTTCAAATATCAAATCAAACTTCGAATAAAATCTACATCATGATGCAAATGTAAGTACCATTTGTTTTGTATTTCTCACATGTTTAAAAATTAAAAAACCCAGTGTCATTAAAATCCAAAATCTATTCAATTATTCAAAATGGTCGAGCAAGAAGTCACGGATATAATGAAATATCTTAATTTATTGCCAGAATTTAATGGTAATTCTGAAGATTTGAATTGTTTCATATATCAATGTGAACAAATTTCTAGTTACATAAATGATGAATTATTAGATTTTGTAAAGTTAATTATCATCACAAAAATAAAAAGAAAAGCTTTCGATTACTGCCGAAACAAAAATATTGTTCGATGGGCTGACTTAAAAAGAACACTGGAAGAATGTTGTAATGTCAGGCAAAATAATGGTGATTGGCAAATAAAAGTTAGTAGTGAATGTCAAAAACCAAATGAAACCGTAACAGATTTTGGAACTCGTTTGTTAAGTATTTTTCAAGATGTACATAATCCTAGTGATAATAATTATCAAAACATCAAAAATTCAAACGATAAATTTTTAACTGTTTGCTTTAGACGTGGTCTTTTAGATAGTAGAATTAGGAATGCATCAACTACAATGATATTTTTAACTTTAGAAAATGCAATTGAATCATGTCAATTAATAGAAAACAACATTATTTCAGACAAACAATATTTTTCAAATACAAATTTTATTAGAGCTACACAATTTTGCACTTTATGTAAAATGTCGAATCACAATAATACAAATTGTCGAAAACAACATTCAAATAATCAATTTGAAAATAGGCAATATTATAGATCACATAATTCAATAAATAATCAATTTAATTCAAACAATCATCAAAATCAAAACTATGAAAATCGTCAATTTAATTCAAACAATCATCAAAGTCAAAATTATCAAAATCGTCAATTCAATTCAAACAATCAGCAAAGTCAAAATTATCAAAATCGTCAATTCAATTCAAACAATCAGCAAAGTCAAAATTATCAAAATCCTCAATTCAATTCAAACAATCAGCAAAGTTATAATTATCAAAATCGTCAATTTAATAGAAATTCTAGATTTCAACATGGGAATTATTCAGAAAATCCGAGAGAAAATCAAACCTTTTCTCAAAATCCAAATTATCAAAACCCTCAATATAATATAAATCCTAGTAACAACGTAAGATTCCAACAAGAAAATATTCAAGGAAATCAAGGTTCTTCCCAAAATGAAAACTATCATTTAAGAAATGTACAACTGATACAGAATAACCCATATCCATTAGATAATAATGCAACCACAAGTAATTCGGGAAACTAAAACAGTTCACATATTTAGTACCGTCATATGTTGAACAAAATAGTATTATTAATAATAATCAAGAAAATAAAGAAATTGACAGTACAAACAGTTCTAACATTAGTAATGAATTAAGAAATAATAAAAGTAGCTCCGAGAAATTAAATAATATAAATTTAAATACTAATGATGAACTTATAGAAATAATAATTGATAAAGATAAAACTAAGATAGGAAATAAAATAAATAAAAGTAATAAATATATTGATAATTTAAATAATAAAACAAATTACATTTTTACAAATATAAATAATAACAAACAAAATAAATATTCTAAAATAGAAAATAATTCAAGTATTGATATAAAAAATATTATTAATTTTATAGATTTAATTTTGAATGTTGCGTGTTATTTTCTTATTACGATAATTACAGATATATGCACAAATATGATTGTTCATGGGCAAACATTATACACATTGTGTGTCTGTAAGTTGCGAAGTATGAGAATGACATATTTTAGTAAAATAAGTTCTATACACTCGTCAGATAATAAATTTAGAATTAAAAATAAAAATTATATTAAAGATTACTATAAAACATTTAAAAAAGAGATAATTAGTTTAGAAAAAGAAGAAACCAAATTTATTTTTTTCAATACAGTAGAAGAAGATTTAGAAGTTATTCATATTAAATATTCAATGAATGATAGAATAAAAATTAGTAAATTAATTGTAGATACGGGATCAGATATTTCACTAATAAAAGTAGATAGACTACCAAAAAATTACGAAATTCAAAATGAAAATTTGCTAGAATTGCGAGGATTCTCAAATATACCAGTATTCACAATGGGAGTATGCAATTTAGATATTCATAAAACAAATACAGCGAATGGTGAAACCTTCACACATTCTTTTCACATAGTACCAAATAGTTTTCCAATTAAAAGTCATGGTATCTTGGGTAGAGATTTTATAACAAAACATAAAATTATATTAGACTATAGTAAAGGAGAAATGATTTTTGAAAATTTTAGTTGGAAAATCTATCCTAGCAAAACAAATCTTACATATTTACCAGCGCGATCTGAAGTCATAGTAGAAGTTCAAACAGATTTGGAACCCGGAGATTATATTTGTACAAAATCAAAGTTGGATAAAAATGTAATTATAGGGTCATGTGCAACAAAAGTATTCAATAATAATTGTATTATCTCAGTATTAAATTTAGAGGAAGACGATATAATCCTACAAAATCTGACAATAGATGCGGAGCCAATTAATTCAAAAAATATTGATATAGTAAATTTAAATACAGATCCAAATTATGATAACGTAGATTTTAAAAAACTAGAAGAAAAAATTAACTTAGAGCATTTAAATAAAGAAGAAAAAGAAAGTATAATCGATATTTGTTATCAATACTATGATTTATTTTTTCTTAACGATCAGTCACTCACATGTACGAACACAATTACACATGAAATTCCAACAAAACCAGACGCTGGTTGTGTTAATATAAAACCTTACAGACTACCGTTTTCGCAAAGACAGATTATTAAAGAACATACACAAGATATGCTAAAAAATGGTATAATTGAACCAAGTACGAGTCCGTACAATTCACCACTATTAGTAGTACCAAAGAAAAGCAATAACGAAGAAAGTAAACATAGGGTAGTAGTAGATTTTAGGAAACTGAATGAGATAACTATAGGTGATGCGTATCCATTACCAAATATTACGGATATTTTGGATCAGTTAGGCAATTCGAAATATTTCAGTACACTTGATTTGGCTAGCGGGTATCATCAAATACCTATGGATGAAACAGATAAAATCAAAACTGCTTTTACAACTCCGTTCGGGCACTACCATTTCAATCGGATGCCATTTGGATTGAAAGGAGCTCCAGCTACTTTTCAAAGATTCATGGATGCGGTACTTGTAGGAATTCAAGGTATTAGATGTTTTATGTACATCGACGACTTAGTTATTTACGCGAATAATTTAAATGAACATAACAATAAACTTCTAGACATTTTTGAAAGATTAAAAATACATAACTTAAAACTAAAACCAGAGAAATGTAATTTTTTACGAAAAGAATGTGTTTACCTAGGACATCTTATAACTGATGAAGGCATAAAACCTGATCCCAAAAATGTAGAAGTAGTAGTGAATTTCGCGAGACCAATTAAAGTTAAAGACATAAGAGCATTTATTGGATTAGTAGGTTATTACCGGAAATTTATCAAGAACTTTTCAAAAATAGCTCAACCATTGACAAATCTTACTAGAAAAGACGTATCGTTTATTTGGTCAGCAGAATGTGAAAATGCATTTAAAACTTTAAAGAATTATATAACATCGAAACCAATTTTGCAATACCCAAATTTCAAAGAACCTTTTATAATTACTACCGATGCTAGCAAAAAAGCGATTGGTGCGGTACTGTCACAAGGTATAATCGGGAAAGATCTTCCAATAGCTTTTGCTTCTAGAACATTAAATAAAGCAGAAATAAACTATTCAACAACAGAACGCGGAATGTTAGCAATTGTATGGGCTAGTAAACATTTTCGACCATATATCTTTGGAAATGAATTTACCGTAGTAACAGATCATAAGCCACTAGTTCATATTTTTAATGCAAAAGATCCCGGTGCAAGACTCACTAACATGAGATTAAAACTGGAGGAATATCAACCAAAAATAATGTATAAGGCTGGTAAACAAAACGGAAACGCAGATGCTTTGAGTAGAATTTATAATATAGACACAAGTAATATTGAAACATATAAAGATATGCAAATTTTTAACGAACAAAATATAATAATAAACAATAAAATTATAGACAATAATATTTCATTGTCACAGTTACCAAAAACTCATAATTTAATTACATTTATCAGTAAAATTTGTGACATCGATAAAAATAATCAATTATTAAACGATAATTTTAAAATTAATGAATATTTTAATAAAAATTTTAATAATATTCAAGTAGGAGATTGCATTCGATTAAAAGCAAAAACACAATCATTATTTTGCTTAGTATGTTCAACAGACAAAACTGAAATAATTAATAATGAAATAATTTTCCAATTAATTCAAAAAATAAAAACTATATGTATTCAAGAAAACATGAAAAATGCATCACTATTTCAACTCACTAAACTAAAATTAAAAGTAGAAACAATACGACCTATTCTGCGAACTCTCTTTAAAAATATTGATATAGAAATTCAAGTATTCAATAATAAAAATTTCAATGATTACACATCAGAAGAAAAGAAAAACCTTATCGAACAATTTCATGGTAATTTTATAGGAGGTCATCAAGGAATAAATCGTACTTATAAACGTATCAAAGAATTACATCAATGGAAACACATGAAATCAGATATTGCAAAATTTATTAAAAAATGCGACAGCTGTCAGAAAAATAAAATCTCTAAACATACTAAAATGCCAATGATAATAACAACCACTTCTAGTAAACCATTTCAAAAAATTTATCTCGATGTAGTAGTTTTGACAAATACTGAAAATGGTAATAAATATCTTTTAACTGCACAAGACGATCTAACTAAATATTCAATGGCTTTTCCAATTCATAATCAAGAATCTAAAACTATTGCAAATAAATTAGTTGAGAATTTAATATGTGTTCATGGCGTACCAAAGATAATTGTAACGGACCAAGGTACAAACTTTACTAGTGAATTATTCAAAGATATTTGTAAATTATTAAAAATTAGAAAACTGACAACAACCGCATATCATCCAGAAAGTAATGGTGCATTAGAAAGAAGCCACAGAACTCTAAAAGAATATCTTAGACATTTTTCGAACCACGACCAAAATAATTGGGATACATTAATTCCTACAGCTATTTTCACATATAACACTACACCACATAGCAGCACAGGTTTTTCACCATTTGAATTATTATATGCTCGTAAACCAGAGTTACCAAATAACTTAACAGAGAACCCATCATTCAGTTACAATTACGATGATTACATAACCGATTTAAAATATAGATTCCAATATTCACACAAAATAGCAAGAGATAATATTATAGATAATAAAGAAAAATCAAAAAAGCAATATGATAAAAATTTGAACGAACAAAATTTTGATTTAGGAGATAAAGTATTGTTAAAAGACGAAGCTACAAAAGTAGGTAGAAATAAAAAATTAGATCCAATTTGGTTAGGACCATATACCATTGTAAGCATAGATTCACCAGTAAATTATACTATAAAAATGAATCGAAATAGACTAGTTAAAGTTCATGCAAATAGATTAAAGTTATATAATGAATAATAAAAACAAAAATATTTTCTGCTGTCTTGACAAATAATTCCAACTTTTTGTCGAAAACGAACGCTTTATTTTGTATGACATTCATCCACTTCCAGTTAAACTAAATGATAATAACTTTATTTTTATCAAACCATCAGCCGAATTTCCCTATTCAAAGTTAAAAATATTCAAAGCTTATCGAAAACTTGTGATACTCCAATAGCAAAATTAAATTCAGCAATTTTTATAAAGTTATTTAATAAGAATTCATGGCTCTTTGTTTCACCCACATTAGAAAGATTGACATTAAATTGTAAAAAAATAAACCCAATGGATATAAAAATTGTAAACACTGGGTTGCTAACAATACATGATGAGTGCAAAGCTTTTGGTAATAATATCATATTAAATACGCAAACGGTCATCAATGGCATGGAAATTCCCATACATTTTATTCCGGAAATCACAATCGAAGATGTATGCTGCAATGAGAAGTTAAAAAAACAGTTCAACGAATCAAAATTAAGGTTGGATATGAAGCTAGAAAGTTACGGAAATTATATCGACGAGTTAAGTGTATATGGACATAAATTGGACGAAATAAAGAAAGAAACCGAAGCTGAGGAAGAAAAAACGAAACATAACCATTTTATACAATCAAGTTCATTTATTGTTTATACGTTAGCAATTATATTTGTTTTATTTGTTTTATACAAAATTTACAAATATTATAAACAATCTACCTGCTGTGGTATGAAAGGTCTGTGTATACGAGTGGAACAAAATGTGTTTGACTCGTCAAATCGTAATAGTAGAATTTACCATGATGAAGAATTGGAGTTACAACCAACACTAGTGAAACGTGCAATAACCAGAAACCAGCGAACCATCAACCTCAGTGTCGTCAAATCAAAAAATCTTAGCAAGACCAAGAATTGGAAGAGGATTCAACCAAGATTAAAACCGAGTTACAAACTGTATTACATATAAACATGTATTTTTCTAGTTATTTTGTTGTTCCAATTTTATGTATTGAATGTTATTTTACATAAAGATGTTCCATGTATATGTATTTTACAAATGTTTTTTTTATATATGTATTTTATTTTATTTTTCAAGATTTTATGGTATAAAATCTTTTACTAAGGGGGGAGGTGTTGTGTACCCAACCTTTCCTAATTACTTTATTAGTCTTTTATATGTATATATTAAATCTTTATTGTCACAAGAACAATCGGTGATCGATGAACAATCTTTCTGTCATAATCTTAGGTATTAGGTATTAATTAGCATTTAAGTATATTTGTAGAAATAGGATAATGGTTTTATAACTTATTCCAAATTTCCCATTTTTATTGGTACCATTAAGTTTATTGTAACACAAACTTTTCAATTATATAATTTATCCCGGATTTCCCTACATTAGTACAGAGGTAAAAACTACCACCTCCAGTTTGTTTTACATCCCTTTAAAATCGAAGAATAGAGAAGAAATAAAAGAGTGTTGTATCAAAATCCCCCGGATAAACAAATCGAAAAACCAGTCATATTCTCATATTCAAGTGTAAATTGTTATCAAGAAATAAAAGTTATAATTTAAATAAAGTATAAATAAACAAATTAAGTAAAGTTATTGAAAGTTTCCTTCATCGACAATCCAGAGGGGTACAACACATGTAAATATTTAATCGTGTAAGTATGTAAGCATGTAAGCATTAAAGCAAAGCAAAGCATTTTTATTTTTATTTTAATTACAACCGAGGTGGGAATGATATTCATTACATTGCCGTGCTAAAAAAAAGAGCCCTATCTGCAAAATATCTTTTTTCTTTTATTAATTTTTCTTTTTTTTTATCCTATCTACACATGACTTGTCTACACATGTGTTTTTCACTCATCGGTTTTATTATTTTTTATTTTATACACTATATATTTTTTTTTATTTTATATATTATTTAAAATTATAATCATATTTAATAATAATATATTCTTTTTATATATATATATATATATATATATATATATATATATATATATATATATATATATATATATTAATTTATATATATTAATTTATATTTTTTTTATATTTATATATTTTTTTTAATACATTCTTTTTTTATGTTTTGTTAACAGTAACTTTTTTAAAAAGAGCTAAGTTACATTATTTTAATATACCAAAAAATTGTTTTTTCTTCTAACATTGTTACAATTTGTACAACTGAAAAAAAAAAGGTTAAATTATAAACCTCATATTTTAATTGCAAACTGTCATTTGATCGAAACATTAAATCATTGAGATCACTGATCTACTTAATGTCGATGACATTTCTAAAATATTTTTTTTTGCTCTTAAAACATATCGTTTACGATAATATTTACTGTTTTGTAATTTTTTTTGGTTTTTTTTTCATAAATTATTAAACATATTTTTCAAAATTAAATATTACATTAATTTGTTCTTTTTATATGAATATAAATTTTTAATTCTATATAAACAATATATACTATATATATCATATGCCTAAATATATTATTAATATATGATTATATCTTATATAATATATATTCTATATAATATATTTGTGTATAATGTTAATAATTTACAACCCCGTTACCACCATTTTTTAAAATTTTTATGAATAAAGCATTAAGTCTATCAAAGCCCTATATCTTCTATTCTAGGCTGCCATATAAATATCATTAATCCCACCGAGGTATGTAAACATTTTTTTTTTTTTTTTTTTAAAGAAGTAGCTACTTCTTAATCTCATTTCGACACCACCCATGAGGTAGAGATTATGGCGCGTTTTTTTTATAGTGGTATTCCAAACGTTTCGTTGAAACTTATTGGCCTAAATTCACTGATAAATTTAATTTAAGTATACATTAATAAATACTATTACCTTCTAATAAATACATCTGAATCAAAATCAAGTAATACAGTTGGTTCAGAACCTTTATCTGTAATACATGGTAGCATAGCAGTATATAATGATTTCTACTTAAATAAATTCGACGTGGACATCGAGCTGGAGCTTGTTGTGCAGGTACTGCAACAGTATTGTAATCCGGTCTGTATCGAAGCCCGGGTGAAAATTTTGCTTGAATGGCGGCCACACTTTCTTGGCACGACCAGTTTTCAATATTTTCATTTCTATTTGGTTCCAAAATTACGTAAATATATCTATTACATAGAAACGATGCTGCTTGGAAATGAACATTTGATGCCCAATTGTCTTGTCTACCATCCACATTACTTGTGTGGTGTAGCGTTTTTACAAAGTTGTCAAATGCCATGTAAATGTTATTGACACGAAACCATTGTTGGCGATCACCAACCTCGGCCAATATCGCAAGTCTTAATGTACCGCTCAACAATGCACGAAAGCCACAATTACCACCGCCTGTTCGAACAACAGATAATATTTTTGCCAACATTTATAAAATGTATTTTGCACAATTTGATCGGTTTCCATCAAAGATTGGTCAAATGTTCGAACATTGTTTTCGGCAATCAAACTTTGAATTTGCTTATTGGTATGGTCGTGTTTCGACGAGTGCGCAATAGTTTTTTAATTGTCAATTTTTTACTGAACGAATAATATACGCAATACCATGTTTTAAAGTTTCTTCAGAACATATTATATTACTTTCTTCTTACATTTGTCGTTTATCGAAATTTTGACATAATAGGCAACTTAATTTGATCACAAATTACATATTAATATTAAGAATACTCTAATTGGAGATATATGTTAAATAATAAAGTAACAAAGGTCTAAGGAAACTTAGAGGCTTTGAACGTTTCCCAACTAGTTTGTAAGGCTAGGTTGGGTCGTGGATAATGACAAGACACTTTGTAGGAGTGAATTGTCATGAGTTAAACACAATTGTAGTGGTAAATTATAACTAACTTTTATTCGACAAGTTTTGGGTATTTATTGGGATCTCACATAACCATGATCCCAATAAATCGATGTATATTCATAATACAATAAAACATTATACAAACCATATATAACATATGTTTTGTTGTATATTATGATAACAACTAATTAATAACATTGCGATTAATACAATTAATAAATAAAACATTATACAAACCATATATAACATATGTTTTGTTGTATATTATGATAACAACTAATTAACCTACATTTCACAAGGTGTCTCGTTGCACTTAAACTGTTTTCTGTTTAACTTCGTTAAACATTCTGCGCCACTCCCACAGGGCACCGTATTGGCGCCACTTCAGCATCTTTTGTAAGGGTGGCTTTTCTGGAGAGTTCTCTTTTTGGTGACCCATGGACGTTGGTAGTGGAATGGAGCACTCGGTGGCTCCAGCGCCCAATTCTCCTCGGGTACTGCTGGTGGACTATCCCATCCGTAGTTGAGTTCCACCTCAGGTTGTACCGGTGGTTCTACTTCTGGTTCCACTGGCTTGTGTATGAAGATTTCCAAGTGCCTGCTTGCGCACTTGAGAAGATGTTTTGCCATTCTTTTTGGCAGAACCCAGTGGAGACGGTTGTACTTGCACTGAATTAGCTCGTTCATGATAATGTCTCGGTTTGGTTGGTTGATAGATTTGATGAGGTGTGTGAATCTACTGAATTGTAGTTCATGTTCCTTTAGTATTTATACCGTTTATATTTATTAGTTAAAATAAATATTATTAGTTGTTCTTTGTCCAGTCAGCATTGTTTCGGTATATTATAATGCTGAGTTACTTTTTGAGGCTGGTTCTGATTGCCTTTGATTAGGTAATCATCCTGCCTCTCACGACGAATATTACGACCATTATTGTTCCAGTGCCTCCGGAGAGTCATTGGGCTTTTTCAGAGGTACCATTTCTATACTTGCGCCATTCTTTTCTTTCTGCACTCCATTTGTTTTCTGTTGGTGTTGTTTACATTTCTTCTTTAGTATTTTGTAGGATGTCCAACAGATTACAATCATGCCACATATAATGCCTACTGTCACTCCACTTGTTATCCCTGCGTGAATGTGGATTGTTTTCCAGGGTGTGTTTTCTAGCTCTTCTTTGATCATATGTTCTTCGTTTATGATCCCATTTAGATTTTCTCCTGCCTTACTTATTGAGTCTAAGTGAATTCGTTCTTCTTTAAATTTTTTCACTTCTGTGCTGATGTTAATTTTTACATGTTTGGAGAATCCAGCAATGGTTGGTGCGTCATAGTTTCGTTTAGGAGTGATCGTATTTTCTTTGGTTATTATCACGCAATCAGGTGATATTTGAATTAATCCAGTTTTGTTGAGTCTAACATCTTCTCGTTCACCATTGCATGTAATAGTAATGTTGCATTCTTCATTGGAAATAAATTGCCAAGTATTTCTCATGTGCACTTGCTTCCATATGATTCTTTCATTGATTTTGATTTTCTTGATATCACAATGAGTTGATGATCTTTGGTATATTTCATCAATTATGCAGTTTGGATTGTTTTCAATACTCTGTACTGATAGTGGTGAACAGATGTATTTTGTTGTATCGTATTTCATACTCTCTTTAAGATCATCAGCCTTAAGTTGAAAGTACCTTTGATTGTTGTAATCGACGGCTAGCATGTCGCTTGGAGTATCAAGTATCCACTAGGATCCGTTTTCAATCTTAAGTGGTACAGGTGTTACTTTTAATAGCGTGTACTCAGTCATTTCTGTCATTGCAAAATATCCCAATATATGAATACTTTTGTTGCTGTAATTTACTGAATTTTTTTGAATTACTGTGCTTAAGATTTGGATGCTTGTTGGTAATTTTTTCGTTGCCTCATTTATTATTTCGTTGATTTGTGCTGGTGACAAAATGCTGAGTATGCTCCCTTGGTTGTGACATAACTCAAGCACCTTTGTATATTGCATTATAATTTCTGTTATGCAATTTGTAGCCACTTGATATGTGCTTAATACTTGGATTGCTAGTTTATTATGGTCAATGCTTGCAAACCACATCTGCATCTTGTTGATTGATGATAGTCCTTGTTTTAACTTTTCTTGAAAATGACTCATTTGTTTATAAATTCGTTGTTCCGTTTCGTTAAATGTTGCGACCGTTGAAATCATAATTTTTGTTTGGTGATTTGCGGTTTTGATTAGCTCATGTTGATTTTTATTCAACGTATCGATGTCTTCATATACTTCATCGTTAACTCCAAACACCGATGTCATCAGTTTTCCTAGTAGACCTCGTTTCATTCGATTGTTTTTGATTAACATTCCTTTTTCAATCCACTTAACCTGTTTTTCTTGCTCTTGTAGATGTTGCACTAACTCTGAACATTGGGTTGCCGTTGTTAATTTTTTGGCTTGTTTGCAAATGTTTTCCATCTGCTCAACCATTGTTGCTACGGTTTTGAAATCTTTAAACATTTTCTCTTTGTCGTATTTAATTTCTATCCTGAAGCTTCCTCTGTCGATTTTCGCCTATGTGTTCTACATATAGTCCTGGATTGGTGTGTTGAAATGTATAATTCGCCGTTGTTCCACTTGTTATTGTTGTCAGTATCATCATGACTGAAATGTATGATGCGATTTTCGGTACATGGGTGTTTTGTCGTTTGGTAGCTTTGTCGGTGTCTTCATCTTCCGACTCTGTTGGTATTGGTATGACATTGTGTATTGCACGTTTCATTGTGCTGCCTGCTGCCTTTTTTAGTGTAACTACTCTCACTATTCCATCTTTGCCAGGGTGTACTTTTTGTATTCTAGCTAGAGGCCATCTACTTGGATTTACATTGTCTTCTTTGATGATTACCAAGTCTCCTTCACTCATATTTTCGATTTTTGACTTCCACTTGTATCTTTGTTGAAGCGTTTGTAAATATTCGGATGACCATGCGTTCCAGAAGTGTTTTTTCATCTTCTGCACTAGTTTCCATCTGGCTGACAATTGTATTTCTTCATCCTTTTCCGCTTCTGGTGAGCTGATTATTTCTCGGCCGATTAGGAAATGCGCTGGTGTAATTGCTTGAACGTCATTGATGTCATTTGATAGTGGACATAGTGGTCTTGAATTGAGACATCCTTCTATCTGATATATTAGCGTCGTTAATTCTTCGAATGTTAGTGTTGAGTCGCCAATTATTCTTTTGAGATGATGTTTCATTGATTTCACTCCGGCTTCCCATATTCCTCCAAAGTGCGGTGCTGCGGGTGGATTGAAGTGCCATTGGGTTCCATCACTTGCCAGCTTTTGCTCTACTTCGCTGGATACTGGCTGGATCAAATTACTTGCTCCGACAAAGTTTGTTCCATTATCGCTATACATATGAGCACAGTGTCCTCTCCTCGATGTGAATCTTTTCATTGCTGCTAGGAATGTTTCGGTTGACATGTCACTTACGACTTCTAGATGTACGGCTTTTGTGGCTAGACACACAAATACTGCTATGTATCCTTTATAAGATTTGTGTCGTCTTCCTTTTGTCGCTCTTACTTGGATTGGCCCTGCATAGTCCACTCCAGTGTGAGTGAAGGGTGGTGACGGCGTTATCCTTGGTGCTGGAAGATTTCCCATCTGTTGTTGGGCTGCTTGAGCTCTGTATCGCGTGCATGTTATGCATTTGTTTATCAATGAGCTCACTGTCTTCTTTCCGTTTACAATCCAATAATTTCTTCTTGCAAATGTTAGTGTCAGTTGTGTTCCTCCATGTAATGTTTTTGCGTGTGCGTCTTGGACTATCAATTTAGTCAGATTTCCTTGACTGGGAATTATGATTGGATGCTTTTTGTTGTACGATAGTTGCGAATTTTGTAGTCGTCCTCCTACTCGTAGTATTCCATTTTTATCCAAAAATGGACTTAAATTTGCTAATTTGTTGTTTTTGTCTACTTGGTTTTTCCTTACTATCGTTTTTATTTCTTCTTTGTAGACGTCCGTTTGCACTGCCAATGTTACTTGTCTCATAACGTTTTGTAGTTCGCTATACGATATGCAACCTTGACTGACTTTTTGTTTCCTGCATCCTTGTATGAATCGGTTGCAGTATGCAATAACTTTTGTCATTTTTTCAAATGATGAGAATCTATTTATTACATCATTTTCGTGCGTTGTTATTTGCACATGATTGCATTTTTTACTTTCTTCTAACGTTGGCGAAATTTCTGTTAGACTATTTTGCCACCCGCTTGATTGTAGCCATGATGGTCCTGTCCACCATAATTTGTTGTCCTTTATTTTTGATGGTTCCAGTCCTCGTGAGATTGCGTCTGCTGGATTATCTTCAGTTTTAACGTGATACCAATGTTGATGTGGTATTGATTTATTGATTTCCGCAACTCGATTTGCAACAAACGTTTTCCATCTGGCGGTATCTCCTTTTATCCAAGCGATTGTAATCATTGAGTCTGACCATGCAAATATCGGCGCGTCTTCCATTTCTAGCGCTATCCTTGTTTGCTGCATTAGCTTTGCTAGCAGTACAGCGGCGCATAGTTCTAGGCGCGGTAGCGTTGTTTTGTTTTTCGCTGGTGCGACCTTTGATTTCGCTGTCAGCAGTGTGATATGAACTTGACCGGACAGTTTGTTTATTGTTTTACTGTAAATCACTGCCCCGTATGCTTTTTCTGATGCGTCGCAAAATCCATGAAGTTCAATGTTAAACGATTTTTTGTTATAATGAATCCATCGGGAAATAACAATTTCTTCTATTGTTTTTAGTTGGTTTTGGAGTGAATCCCATTTTTTCTTTATTTCTTCCGGGACTTGTTGATCCCATTCAAGTTGTTGCGTTCATAATTCTTGAATCAGTAGTTTTGCTAGTATTACTACCGGCGCTAGCCATCCTAGTGGATCGAAAATTTTTGCGACTTCAGATAGTATAAATCTTTTAGTGCATTTATTTTCTTCTGGTTTTTCAACTTTGAATTTAATGCTGTCGAAAATTGGTGACCAGTGTATTCCCAGAGATTTTTTGGTATCATCTGTGTCGAACTCGATTGTTGTTTGATCCTTTAATTCTTCTGGTAGGTTGTCGATCAAGTTGTTGCTGTTGCTGGACCATTTTCTTAAAACTAGTCCTCCGGCTTTGCACATTTGAATTAGCTGATCTTGTAGTTCGTGTGCTTCTTCAATTGTATCTGCTCCCGAGAGTATGTCGTCTACATAGAAATCTCTCAGTGCTGTTTTTGATGCAATTGGGTAGTGTTGACTCTCATCTCGGGCCAATTGTTGCAATGTTCTTACTGCTAAATATGGTGCTGCTGCTGTTCCATACGTCACTGTTTCTAGATTATACGTTTTTATCGGTTGATTCGGACTATTCCTCCATAGTATTCTTTGGAACTTCTGGTCTTCGCGATTCATTTTTATTTGTCGATACATTTTTTCAATGTCGGCTGAGAACGCAATTTTGTGAGTTCTCCATCTTAGCAAGATATCGGTCAGTTCTTGCTGAAGTCTAGGTCCAGTATGCATCAAGTCGTTCAAACTTTTTCCGTCGGATGTTTTGCAGGATGCATCAAACACTACTCTTAATTTTGTTGTAGTACTTGATTCTTTGATCACTGCCTGATGAGGTATGTAGTACATGCTGTCATCTTGATTTGCTGGAATGGCTGTCATGTGTCCACGTTTAATGTAATCTTGCATAAATTCTCTGTAGTTTTTGTACAAGTTGTCATTTTTTATTAATCTTTTTTCTAGTTGGAAAAATCTTGACAATGCTCGTGACTTTGAATCTCCCATTACGATGGTTGATTGTTCATGTTTGAATGGTATTCTTACTGTGTAGATGCCATCTTCGCTTCTTTCTGTGGTTTCTTCAAAGAATTTTTCACAGTCTTCGTCTTCTTGGGTTGGACTTCTGACTTCTCCTGTTTCTTCTATCTCCCAGAATTTTGTCAGTTGTTTATCTTCTTCCACCCTTGTAATCATGCTCATGACTTTTATCTGACTGCTTGTCTTATTTGTGCTGCCTGATATTAACCATCCAAATTTACTGTTTAAGCCCCATAGTCCATCCTCGGTTTTTCGGAATCCTTCTTCTAGAATGTTTCCGTATTCTTTAGCTCCAATTAAGATATCAATTGGTGCAGGTTTGTTGAATATAGGATCTGCTATTTTGTGGTTGTGCCATTGCTCAATATCCGCTTCAAAGGGAACTTGTGGCATTACTTGTGTTAGTTTTGGTAGTACTAACAGCTTCATGCTGATGTTAAATGTACTGGGGAAGTGTGCTTTTAAGTTCACATCAATTTTAGTTTTGGCAATTTTTGTGGAGTCACTTCCTAGTCCGCTGATTTCTACGTGGACTTTTTCTCTTGGTAATCCTAGCGTCTGTGCTGCATCTTCAGTTATAAACGAAGCCTGTGATCCGGGATCCATTAGCACTCTAAAGGTTTCTTGGGTTCCATTTACGCCTTTGCAATGTACTAAAGCTGTTGCGAGGATGACGTTATCGTCTACTTGTCCCACGTGATTTAGTGTTGTTCTGTTTTGACCATTTTCTTGCTCCGATCTTGGCGTATTATTATCTTCACGTTGACTCTGCCAGCGTGGTTTGTATGACTCACGTTTTGATCCATTTGATCTGTGTTCATCTCGTCGGGCTCCATTTGATCTTGTGTTGTCATCTCGTCGGGCTCCATTTGATCTGGTGTTGTTATCTCGTCTGGATCCGTTGTATTTGTTGTTGTCATCTTTGCGGAACGAATTGTTTTCCTCTTTACGGGGTCCATAAAATTTGTTATCATCTCTGCGTGCTCCATTGAAGTTTTTTCCTTGATACGCTCCTCGGTTGTATCCACCGTTGCTTTTTACGTCGTTGTTTGGATTTTGACGTGTTTCTGCAATCACTTCTAGTGCTTGGAATCTTGATTTCAAGAACTTTAGTATTGTATCAAGATCCTGGATTGCATGTGTATCATCGATTGCTTGCTCGTACTGCTTCTTGGATTCTTCATCGAACTTCCTGGATATAATGCGTCCAATTATTTGGCTATGATGGTCCACTTCAACTCCTAGGTTGTGGATTGCTTCTAGGCACTCGATTGTGTTGTCATGAATCTGCTTCAGTTTCTGAGCTGATTCCATTGAGGCGACTGGCATATCTAGTAGTTTATCTACTACCTTATGAAAGATTAGGCGATTATTGTTGTACCTTTCTTTCAATATGCCCCATGCCAATTCGTAGTTGTCCTCAGTTATGGCGAGGTGTTGAATGATTTTGCTGGCTTCTCCTTTTAAGTAGGTCTTGAGATATTGCATTTTTTCCACTCTTGACACTGATTGGTTTGTATGGATCACTTCTACGAATACGTCGCGGAATGAGGGCCAGTATTCATATCCTCCTCCAAATACTGGAATTTGTATTTGTGGCAGCGTAATTTTTGGTTTTGTGACTGAATCGTGTCGCAATCTCTCCGAGATGCTGATTACAGCCTCTTCATACGATCTCTGCTATTTTGAATTCGTTATTGATAAAGTACCTTGCTTTGAAGTGTACCTCATGGACCAGTATTTCTTCATTGAGAGTGTGGATCGCCTTCCATTGATCGGTGACTTCTGATTTCCATAGCTCACCTCTGGACTGATTTGCAGTTGCAGATTGTTCTTGTATCTGCATTACTGTCTCCAATAGTTCCTCTATCTTTATTGACTGTCTTTTCAGTCTTGCTGCCTGAGCACTGTCTTGGACGGTCTCTGCTGGTGCGTCTAATGCGGCCTGGTATTGGTCCAAAAGATTTACGGCTGTTGTGTACCAACCTTTGATTTGATCAATGAAGTTGGTTGTTATGTAGTTATGGTCTTCCATATTCAGAGCCACTATCAACTTGTGGTTCTCCTGGGCTTCTTCCCATAGGATGTCGATCGTTTCCGAACGAGTTTGAATATACTCTGCAGTCTTCCTGCTTGCGGCGTCCTTCTTCATGTTCCTCACATAATTCTGGATTTTATTACCGACTTCTTGTCGCGCCAAGGCTAGTTTGTTGATCTTCTCCATCTCGGGTAGTGTTGACCTCTAGTATCGCTTGACTGGTAGTTCCTGGCTGGATTTGCACAGGGACTATAGCTGACTGTAGTTTGTAGTCGCTGCTTCAATTTCTTCTCGAAGGACCAATGAACGTTTCCCAACTAGTTTGTAAGGCTAGGTTGGGTCGTGGATAATGACAAGACACTTTGTAGGAGTGAATTGTCATGAGTTAAACACAATTGTAGTGGTAAATTATAACTAACTTTTATTCGACAAGTTTTGGGTATTTATTGGGATCTCACATAACCATGATCCCAATAAATCGATGTATATTCATAATACAATAAAACATTATACAAACCATATATAACATATGTTTTGTTGTATATTATGATAAATAACTAATTAATAACATTGCGATTAATACAATTAATAAATAAAACATTATACAAACCATATATAACATATGTTTTGTTGTATATTATGATAACAACTAATTAACCTACATTTCACAAGGTGTCTCGTTGCACTTAAACTGTTTTCTGTTTAACTTCGTTAAACAGGCTTTGTTATACTTGATTATTTATCAACTCTAATGTTTTGCATTTCAAATAGTATATTGGTCTCGATATTGGTACCTATATATCTTAAACATATTCGATGAGACTCTACCCTTGAATTTCAGCTACTTTTTTATTTTTCACTATCAGAGCAATTAGAAACCCCGGGGGTTTTATTTTGAATCACGACTCATAATTTGGTTAAAAAATTTGAATTTTATATCTTTTTAAGTTATTAAGTTTTCTTGTTCATCTGAAGCATATTGGAATACTATATTTTGAATACTAAATATTTGTTAGCTGTATTCTTTTTGTTGTATTGGTCTGTTTATCGGCTCGATACAAATACTAACTACGGTTTTTTCCCAAAAATTTTCAATAAGAAACAAAAACGATTGGTTTTATTTCATTTATTGGTATATATGTACAGTGGCGGCCAAAAAAACGCAACACCTTTGAACGAATAGTAGGCGTAATTTTAAAAGTTTTAGTGTTGTAAAATGACTTTATATTAAAATTGAAAAAAATATATATATTTTCCTGCAGCAACTTCTCGCAATAACCAACTGTCTTCTAATTCAGCAATGGCTCTGGATTTTTGAAATGTGTTTAATTGAGGCATTTATTTGAAGGATTTAAGTCTGTTGTGATAATTTATTATAAAATTATTTTGACACTGACAATAAATATGTGACTAATATCAAGTATGCTAAAAAGTTGTAGTTACAAAGGGAAATATTAGGTGTTGCGTTTTTTTTGGCCGCCACTGTACCTACTCACATTTAAATATTAGAAAATTTTGAAAAATAATTCTAAAAACGTACCAAACAATTTTCAAAAAAATAAAATCGGGTACGCTTTACCGGTTGCTTCCTCTATTTTTTTCTTGATTCTGGGCTTCTACGGACCGCTTCTTTCTTGCATGATTTCGATATTTATTGCCTTCTTAAGGGTTTCTATAGTTTTATCTTCAAGCATGCTGGTTAGTTCCTTTTGCAGCACTTCTTGATAGATGTTTTTTAAATTCTTTTTTTTTTCTGAAAGACAACTTTTTATTTTATGCTGCTTTTAGCCAGAGTTTTCGTATCGTGACGTGATGATACCACTACGTTACGTTATGTTACGTGAAGGCTGATTTTACTCTGATTTAACTGAGACTTTCATCCTTTCATCATTTCCACTGCAGTTTTCTAATTCTATTCTGAAACAATTTTTTGGTTTAGTTTTTCACTTTATCTCAAACATATTGGAATATTCAAATACTCAAAAAGTCACATTTTCTCTTGAATAACCTCTGAAGAGATTTGTCGATCTTAAACATATTTGTCTATAACATTTGGCAAACGCCGCTTGGGCCCGGGATCTGCATGTGGATTAGCAATTTTCTTTCTATGACCAATCCATAGGCTGCAATGGCAATTAAGCAGCTATATGCGAATTTAAACAGAATCACAAAGTTATTTTAGCCTTCAATGTGTCAAATGAAATTGATTAAACAAATAAGAATATATTTTAATTTTTAAATTATCGGGTTCATCTTAAACATATTGGAATATTCGAAAGTGTGGGCATATACTATTATTAAAAGTTTTAAAAATGAAATATAATAAATGATATATCAAAAAGGGGCTAAATACTAATAAAACAGTGCATTAAAAATAGATATATTTCTGAACTAAATAAAATTCAGTATTTTTATATTGACCAATGAGTTTTTTATGGATGCATTATGCTTGTTTTTGTAATAATAAGTTGTTTCAATTTTGTGTTTTTTGTATGAAAATAGTTTGCAGGTTAAGCAATAAAATTTTGTTTAAATCCAATGTATTAATAGTTAAAATTATATTAAAATATTAAATTATTTATTATTAGTGCTAAATGAAATAAAAATTTAGTGGACATTTTGTATTGTATATAATTATTGTTTATTTCCTAAAACCATACCATAATCCCAATCGATGTGAGATGTTTATTATTTTTTAGTTTTAGTTCATTTTTAAAAAATATTGTGTTAAATTCCATTATTGGGTAAGTATTAAAAATTAAAAGTATTTAATGTGGATTATAAAACCGCAACTTAATTGAAAAATCGTCTATTACTTAGATTATTCCAACTACGACATATAAAAATGTTAGTACCGAGAAAAAGTCGGTCTGGTATTTTGATGTTTATAAATACCTTTTTAATTAATGAGATATCAAGAACAACTATACCAGAACAATTAATCATCAATGGTTTCAATGAATTTAGCAACAAAATACCAAAAATGGTTTGATTGCTTTTATCAAAAAGCTGTAAAGGACTATTCCACATTAAAGTACATGCAAAAGCTTCAAACTAAACCAAAATTACTATTAAAATGCTTTTAATTTTTTTAAAAGTTTATACCTGGTTTAAAATTAGCTGACCAATAAATGCGTATTGGACAAGCCCAAATATTGCTCCAATTCCAAGCATTATAAATTGAATATTACTTGGTGGACTAATTTTCTAAAAAAGCAATATATTTTAGAGATACGTAGTATATACAGGGTGATTCAGAACAGGTGGAGGACCCGTAAACTGGAGATTCCGGACAACATTCTAAGACCAACAGTGTTAGAAAAAAAAGTCAGGGTATGATAGTGCTCAAGTTATGGACCATTGAAGTTGACCAATCACAACGCAGAATTTCAAATAGACCATTTTTTTAAAATCTAGGTTGTTGCGAACAAACTTTTTCTACTTATTTGGTCCACTAGATTCTAAATGATTCTGATAAATGTCAGTTTGGCACTTTTTAATTACATTGAATTTGTTGCAATTTATCACGTAAAATGTATTCAAATGAAGAGTATATTATTGTATCTTCTTGCCGCCGCAATTGCATTTTGTCCACATTTGCCGTACATCAATAACATTTCGAAATACTCTTCATTTGAATACATTTTACGTGATGAATTGCAACAAAATCAGTGTAATTAAAAAGTGTCAAACTGACATTTATCAGAATCATTTAGAATATAGTGGACCAAATAAGTTGAAAAAGTTTGTTCGCAACAACCTAGATTTAAAAAAAATGGTCAATTTGAAATTCTGCGTTGTGATTGGTCAACTTCAATGGTCCATAACTTGAGCACTATCATACCCTGACATTTTTTTCTAACACTGTTGGTCTTAGAATGTTGTCCGGGATCTTCAGTTTACGGGTCCTCCACCTGTTCTGAATCACCCTGTATCTCAATTTATTACCATTAGAATAAAAAATACACAACTTATTTTGAAGAATATCCCAATAATTGAATAGAAGATGATAAGAACATAGAGCATCTCGTTAATATGATCTACCACACTAAAAATGATTTGATAAAAATGAATGATGTTTTTGTATTTTAATAAATTATTCATATGTATATATTTCCGTGGTGGAAATATTGACTAATAAAAATCTATGACAAACTTCATTCCAGTCGACACAGCGTTACTAACAACGTTTTTAATTACGTTGATAGTGACGCTGTTTTAATATAATAAATGTTTTGTTTTACTAATATGTTTTATTAGCAAAATCGCGCCACTTTTTAAACGACTTCTTACAAGATATTTTTAAATCAGCACACGCGCCATCTATTTCCGCCTGTGTCTTGGAGAAAACATATGTGCGTTGCTAAGCAATAAAACAAAGATCTCTGTTTTTAATTGTATTTGGGTGTGGTCGAAGAACACGCAAAATTATGTAGCTCTTCAATAAATTTGAAAAGCTGGTTGAATAACGAATTTATTTAATAAGCTTGTTTAATAATTCAAAGATATGGGCTCCGAAGAAAGGTCCAAGCAGCACCGATAAAACACCGATGTGTATTTACAT
Organism: Cryptophagus acutangulus; assembly: GCA_963556235.1. Taxonomy (NCBI): domain Eukaryota; kingdom Metazoa; phylum Arthropoda; class Insecta; order Coleoptera; family Cryptophagidae; genus Cryptophagus; species Cryptophagus acutangulus. The sequence goes on along the minus strand of CAUVYR010000333.1, from coordinate 135,561 downwards.
GTAAGTCGAACATTTATTTAATTTTTTTAACTTTGTTTTGGTGTGCTTTATTTATTTACACAACACAAATGTTTAGCAGCAGTATTTGACAACAAACAGTATTTGTTACCAAAAATGCGTTCTGTTCATGATTCCAAAGAATTCAAGAATTCATGATTCTTTGATGATTCTAAGAAAATAAGTATTGCTAGTTGATGCCTGTGCAGATTTATTAATAAGTTTTGTTAATTTTTCCGCTTCATTATGCAGTACACATAATATATTTTATCCAAAACTGTCAGATAATGTGTTTGTTATTGATTAGAATTTAAATTATAAAGTAGGCCATAACTCACTAGTGGACAAAAGTAGTGATTTAAAGTATACTTTATCTCACTAGTGAGTGAAAATGCACTGATACTCACTATTTATCTTTCCAATATTTTTGTCTTTCCAATATTCAAATTCTTGAAATTCTTTGTTATAAGATTTTTTGGACTTTTCCGGAATTAAACAAGCTGTGGCTTCGTTTGCTTCTTGTAAAATTTCGATAGGAATTTCACAATTCTCCATTTTGATGTATTCTTTTAGTAAACAAATTCGGTTTTCAACATGACAACCACAGTTTTCTGACAACCAGCCTTCTGTGATCAAAATTATCAATTTTCAAATAATGACGTTTTTCTAATTTAATTTATTATTTTAAAAATACGATTTAATAAAAGTTTTAGATAAAATTTTGTATTAAACACGTGAGTAATTACATATAAGTCACTCAAGAGAATTAGCCCACTCGCCCTTCGGGCTTGTGGGCTAAACTTTTCTTTCGTGACTTATATGTAATATTACTCACTAGTCTAATAAATAACTATATATTTTGCAGTTTTAATATATTTTTCTAATTTTGGCATGTAAAATGTGACTTTTCAAAATCGATTGTAGTTGGCAAACGGCACATTTTACGCAACTGGTGATGTAATGAAAAATATTTCACAACTGGTGATGAAAAGTTCCGAATAAAGCCTACTTGTTTTGATAAAATTCACTAAATTATTAATATCATAAGTTTAAAAAACTCTTTTTTGAGAAGGTTCTTGTAAAAATTAGAAAAAATCTTGTATGCAACATGTTAGGAAATGCTATTTTGTGTAACTCGCGTTATTTTGCAGAACTCGCTGCGCTCGTCCCGCAGAAATCCGCTCGTTACACAAAAAAATGCATTTCCTAACTGGTTGCATAAATAGCTATTATTTTACTATTTTGTATTATTAGCAAAAACGCGCCACTTTTTAAACTTTTACTAGATATTTTTGTTTCAGCGCGCGCCATCTATTTCCGCTTGTGACTTGGAGAAAACAATTGCGTTGCTAAGTGATAGGTCAAACAAGTCTTTCGTATTTGGGTGTGGCCGAAGTACCTACACATAAAATTTAGTTCTTCAATTAATTGGAAAAGCTTGTTGAATAATGTTCTGTGAAGTATATTGAATGGCGAATTCGAAGATATGGGCTCTGAAGAAAAGTCCATGTGGCCATGCAGTACCGATACTACAACGAAGCAAATATGAAGACATCCAAAACATGAAATTTTCTGTGTAAGTCGAACATTATTATTTTATTTTTATAACTTGATTTTGCTATTCTGGATGTATTCACAAATGTTTAGCAGTAGCTGTAACTTTGTATTTAAGATTAAAGCAATCCCGCTGTTCCGTTCCGTATTCGCCATTTAACTAGGCGTGGGCGCGTAGCAGTTAAATCCTACACGTCCGTTATCTGCGCCGCATTTTAAACTATTTCTCACTAGATATTTAAATAATCAGAGTAGGCGTTACCTGTTTTCGCTTTGTCATATTTACGGAAAATTATAAAAGAGTGCCTTGGAAAAACAATTGTATATTGCTAGGTAACGAGACCACAGAATTTATTAGTTCTATTTGGGTGTGGTTGAAGAAACACGAAACTTTATAGCTCTTCAATAAATTGGAGAAGACTCATTCAGTATTTAACAAACTAATTCGAAGATAATCGTTTCAAAATGAAGACTAATCGTACCAATGGAACGATGCAAAAACATGACTTTTCATGAAATATTAATTTTTTTGTACAGTAAGGTATTATCTTTTATTTTAAATTTGCATTACGCTGGATTTAAGCACACAAGGTTCGGCAGTAGCTGTAACTTTGCATTTAAGATTAAACCAATTCCGCCGATTTGCTTATTCACATCATAGGTGACACATAAATGTCTAATGTTATATGATTTATTCTTCAATCTAAATTACAGTTTTGCATTGTACACCCTAATTATTAATCAACTCACACGCCATCTATTTCTGCTTTCTAATGTGATTTGTTATTTTTACGTAAAAATGTTAAAGAGTGCCTTGGAAAAAACAATTGTATTGCTAGGTAACGAAACCACAATATTTATTAGTTGCATTTGGGTGCGGTTGAAGACACACGAAATTTTATAGCTCTTCAATAAATTGGAAAAGATCATTTATTAATTAACTTGAAGATAAACGCCCCAAAATATGAACTAATAGTACTAATGGAACGGTGTAAGCAGAAATAATTTCATAAATTATTAAATTGTTTGTAAGGAAATTTCTCATAAACGGACAGCGTATAGCGAGGCGTATAGTACATGTAAGTCGTACATTAATATTTTATTTATTTTAACTTGATTTTGGTTTCTACACTTGACACATAATCGTTTAATGTAATATGCTTCACATCTAAATCTAAAGTTACAGCTTTAGCTAATTTTGTGGGCATAAATTGAAGAAAAAGTTGATTAGTTCTTTAATTGCTAGATGGTATAATTCGGTGTTCCGTGTTCGCCATTTGAATTGGCCTACACTGCGCGTGCCCGTGCGTCATCTACTGTTTCATCATCTATTCTAAATGTTGCCGGTGCGGGCGCTGCGTGACATCCTGTTTACTGTAGTGTCGCCATTGTCTATCAGCAAACGCCATTTGTTTTGCTGAAAATCTATATCTACAATCATCATCTTTATTTTCTGAGATCTTAGCAACGATAAATAGATTAGATAAAGAACTAAGGTAGGTCCTGCACCTTTGTTTCTGTTTATTTATAACAAACATTTGCGAATAACAATTTGTGACGCGACCTAACCTCAAATTTAGCAAAGAGCAACTAAAATTTTTCAGTAAATTTTTATGCCGCATGTGCGATTGTTATTTGTTTGTACTTGTACATCGTTTTACTGTGTAAGCCTGAGGGCTTTAATTAAATGCAACCCTTTTTTATCTAATCTTAACATCGTGCCTCGTGGCAGCCTTGATATATTCTTTGTGTCTATTTCCGTAGTGTTTTGTCTAGTTTTTGCCGTCTATTGTCATGGATATTTTAGATTTAGGGGTATTGCTTGCGTTATAACAGCTTATGTAGAGTGAACTGATCTGAAGTTGTATAAATCTTGACAATTTGAATATAAATATTGAAGTATAAGTATTTTTACTTTTGTTATAGGAGACACAACTTAATCTTAGCCGGCTGGAATTGACTACGCGCAAATGAAGCATACTCATCGTCCAAATGAAAAGCAAAGCGTTTTTCATATTGGAAGAGATCTCTTGTCTCAAATACGACAAGCAGATTCTTAAAAGTCGCTTGGAACTATGCCAAAGCCAATTGGGTAATGTGAAAAACGAGCAAAATTATCGAATCGCAGATTGAAATTATGAAAGAGACAGGAGAAATAGCGAGAAATAGCTGCGCAATATCAGCGAGAAATAGCTGCGCAAAAATGCTGAGCTTGAGCTGATGAACATTCGCGAAATCTATACGAAAGTGGCACAGGAAAGTGGTGAGCGAGAACTCGCTGAATATCACCGTAAAGTTGCTGGACGAACGGGCAAAGCAAATTGGCGACTTCTAGCTTACGAAAAATTACAGGAAGAAAACTACAAATTAATCACGGAGATCACATTTATTGGTATGTTAAAGTAATATTATTTTGAAATTTATTTATTCCGCAACCAAAAAGTGGTACTTATTGTAATTAGATACGAGTTCGCAAAAATAATGATATTGTAGACGCCACCAACTATTCATTTGCTCGAACAAAAAAATTAGTCAGTAAATTTGACACTATGAAAGTACTTCGTACAGCAAAGAGTTAAAAAAAAAACATATTTTATAGATATTGTAACAATAGTAACGTTACATTTTAAAGATTTATTTTGATATAATATTGATTTATTGTACGAATATTTTGTTGAAAATCGCACCATACTAATTTACGACCAATAGAAACGTTGCATTTGAATAAATTACCATGGTAACAACAAAATTTTTTGGAAATTTTATCTTACTACACCAAGCAGTAGAAAATTTCAGCGGAAATTATTATATCAAAACAAATGTCAAAATAAATAATTTAATTAGAACTAAAAAATTAAATAAACTAACAAAATTAATGATTAAAATTAAAAACACAATTGTTTTATTTGGTACAGTATCTTTTTGGTACCGTATTTGTAATATTTGGTACCGTATCTTCCACAGCTTTATCAATTGCATTCAATGACTGTTTTCCGAAGCGCGACATTTTTGACTTTGACAGATTTAGTATTTTGTTTTCAACAATCGTTGCTCATAGATACGCAATTCTATTGCAACTTGATTAAAAAATATCAAAAACTTTTTGAATTCTGATCAATTTTTGTAAGTGTATTGGTGCGATTTTCTTACCGAATCTGCACTCGAGCATGAATTCATATCCTGGAAATTTTTTATCGTGCATTCCAACAACGTAATCGGGCCCTCGTGTTCCACTCAGGCCGATTAATACGTTGTTGAAATGCACTCAAAAAAATTTCCGGGTAGAATTCATGCTCTTGTGAGATTACAAGTGATAAAATTCGCGCCACTTTTTGAACGGTTTATCGCTAGATATTTATTTACGAGCGCGGGCGCCATCTATTTCCTCGTTGTACTGCGCTTTGTCATATTTATGGGAAAAGTTAAAAGAGTGCCTTGAAAAAAACAATTGCTAGGTTGCTAGGTAACGAGACGACCAAACTTATTAGTTGTATTTGGGTGAGGTTGAATACACACACACAATTTTATTGCTCTTCAAAAAATTGGAGAAGATATTTCATTAAGTATTTAATAACTAATTTGAAGATAAGCGCTCCAGAATAAAGACTAATACTACCGATGGAACGGTGCAAGAAGAAATATTTTTATAAAATATATATTCTGAATATGTAAGTCGTAAATTATCTTTTTTTTTTTTAATTTGTTTTGGTATGCTGTACTTATTTACACAAATGTTTAGCAGTAGCTGTAACTTATCAAGATTAAACCAATCCCGCTAATTCGCATGTTAAGCATGTGAAGCTTGTTAATTGTCTAATGTACTATACATAGATGCTTTATAGTTAAATCTAAAGTTGCAGCTTTAGCTAAATTTGTAGGCATAAACTGAAAAAACAGTAGATTAGCTAGTTAGTTGCTGAATGGTATAACTTGGTTCCGTTCCGTGTTCGCCATTTAACTAGGCGTGGGTGCGTGGCATTTAAGACTTGCGCGTGCGTTGTCTGCGCTACGTTTTGAACTATTTCTCACTAGGTATTTATTAATCAGCGTGGGCGTCACTTGTTTCCGCTTTATCATATTTACGCAAAACTTTAAAAGAGTGCTTTGGAAAAAACAATTGTATTGCTAGCTAACAAGACCAATGCAGCTTATTAGTTGCATTTGGGTGCGGTTGAACACACGAAATTTAATAGCTCTTCAATATATTGGAGAAGAATATTCATTAAGCATTTATTAACTAATTTGAAGATAGATAAGCGCTCCAAAATAAAGAGTTATAGTACCGATCGAACGGTGCAAGAACAAATATTATCATACAATATGTTGTACAAGTTTTCTGTACATGTAACATGTAAGTCGTCACTTATTATTATTTTTTTGTAAATGTGTTTTGGTACGCTGGATTTAAGCTCACAAGGTTTATCAGTAGCTGTAATTTTACATTTAAAATTAAACCAATAAGATTTGAATATTGCGATACGTTACACATAATTTCTCCTAGTGACCGAGACTGACAGTAATTTTGGAGCCTTATTAATCTGATATTTGCAGCGGTTTGTTTTTTTTGTTTAATTGAGGGACTTACAGAAGGTTTGCAGGGTATGCAAAGGGCCCAAAGCCTTCATCAATATCCAATATCAAATTGTTTCGAACGCTTTTGGAAATTTTTAGATCTTTTTTAATTTGTATAATTTGAATAATATAATTGACTTTGTAATTAAGTGTACAATATGGTTGAAATTGTTTTTCAGCAACTCGATTCATTCAAAGTTGAAGGAAAAGCTATGAATGAAATGCTATTACGACCAGCACAAGGATTACCGAAACGGTATATTCTCTGCGCCCGATACTGCAGATTTCGATTCCGTCGAAGGCGCAAAGAAACTACCATATTGACATACTATTCTGAAAAAAATTAAGAATTACCATCCAAGAAGTTATCATCAGTAAATAATGTCCAATTAGAAGAAAACTAGGTTTTTAAACTAATTGTCTTAATGAATCTCGAAATGAATCTTGATTCCATTGAATAATACGACGAAGAGTATTATTGCATTATACAGAAATGCAGATCTACCCTAGAAAAGGTAAACGCAAAAAAGATACAGTTTAGTAATTTAACGGCAAATTTATAAAAGTATTTGGTTTCAGTGAAAAATAATCGTACACATCTGCCAAAAACTGAAGTAGGCTGAAGTGACAACAGCAGAAACTTTTGATTGGAGAAATATTTGTTCCTCTTCTTCTTTCCAACATTGGTTCCATCATTCTTCTGCTGGATAGCTATCGGCTGAAAAGTCTTCTTGCTTTGAAGGTATCGTTTAAAGAACTTTTAAGGACATTTCCTGAAAATAATGTATTAGAAAGAACTACTTCCGTTTCCAGTCTAGGGATCACTCAAAATCAACGAAAAGTCAACGCAACAGTAACAATCTACATATTTAAAGATAAGTGAAGACATTTTATTTATTTGAAGACAATTGTTTTTTGGCTACTATTGTAGCTAAATGTATATGTAAAGGTTTCACTAATCATATTGCACGCCATGAATGATATAAATATCTAAAGGCATTTTTAAAATGCATTCATACAAAATTCTATTGGTCAGCGTCTGTGCTATTCTTTATACAAGTAACTAATTAATACTTTTTTAAAGTCAATTTGGAGTTAAAGTCAAGTGGAAATATGCCAACATATTAATAAGATAATATATTGTGCTTTAACAGGATTTAGCCTACTATTGATATATCAAAGAACTAGCTACCCCAATCTTTTAGCAAGTCTATGAATTTGTGAAAATTTCGAGACTGCATCTTTACTTAAAGTATAAATCACAGCCTCTTGCCATAAATGTACACACAGTTTACGAAAAGCTATATTGGAATCTAAAAAATTAATTTTTTTCCTAGGAGTTCCTAGGGTTTGCTTGTTTTTTGAGTAAAAATAACGAGAAATTCAATTTTTAGTTTTATTATGTTTTGACAATAGTTTTGCTCTAAAATTTTATTCTACATTTAAATTATGTTTATAACAGTGCTTAGCCTAAAGGTATAGTACTAAAATCGACAATACAATATCAAATTTAACATAATACGTTTACGCATAAGTGTACTTTAATTTAAGTAATTTTATTAAGTGCAATTTAATTTTTATAAATTTTAATTTTACATAAATGTGTTCATCTAAAGCATATTGGAAAACTCAAATTCCAACATTCTCATTTCTCCTTACTTCTGGCAAACACATGCTCATCTCAAACATGATCGAATATATTTCCAATTTTGGTTCAGAACCATCTGTATTACATCGTAGCATAGCAGTAAAATTATTTCTACTTAAATAAATATGAAGTGGACATCGAGCTGGAGCTTCTTGTCCAGGTACTGCAACAGTATTATTATCCGGTCTTTATGGAAGCCCGGGTGAAACATTTTGTTCGAATGGCGGCCACCCTTTCGTGGCTCGACCAATTTTGAATATTTTTGTCGCTATTTGATTTAGACAGAGCATAAAAATTGTCTGTTACCTAGAACGATGCTGCCTGGGAATGAACATTTGATGCCCAACTATCTTGTCTACCATCCACATATGTTGTGTGGTGATCGTATTTACATATTTGTCAAATGTCATGTAAATATTGTTGATACGAAACCATTGTTTATTAGCCAAAAAAAGTATTACTTTTGGTCATTCAAAATAATAGTATTTGAATTGCGTATTCGAAATTACAAAATTCGCCACCAGGGCTTTTTTTCCTCACCTACACTGGCAATACCGTCTGCCAGAACCGTTGAAATTTGGTCGCCACTAAGCACTAAGCATAAAACTTTTATTACTATTTAATTTTTAAATACTATAATATAATATTACCTTTAATTACCTTGACTCTATTTTAATTACATTTAATTTACCGTCTCAGTTTAGAAGTTAAGATTCCTTTTTGTTTTGTTGCTTGTTTTTTCGTATTCGTGGCGTTATGGTACTACTTCGTTATTGTACCACTCCGGTACGTTATGTTAGGTGAAGGCTGACATTATTAAGCAACATTATTGATTTCAACTGCTGCATTGTACAGATGTTTGTCAATGCCATCGTCCGTATTTATTCTTAATTATTCAATTAAAAAGTACAATTGAAGAAATTCGAGACTTTTACTATGAGACTCAAGAATATTTTTCACCTCTTTTCTACCTTTTTAGTAGTTTGTATATTTCTCTAAATCAATGTAAACATATTCAGTCTTAATTTGACATTTTGGTTTCCATTGAGTGATTGATTGCTAGAATATAAAATGAAAATTGTTCTCTTAACTTCGCACATCACCATACGTCATGTATTCTTCAAATGCGCGATTGAACTCTCCATTGTCTTCAACTAAATTCTACTTCTTAGCTGCTTCGAAAAATGATTTACAAGGTTCACCACCTGGAGCAGGTTGTAAATTTTTGTATGATTGCGCACCAAGAATACGCAACAAATGCAGTCACAAACAGAATAGTTTTATATTTTGTGCCGAAACTATAAACACTACTTGACACTTTGATCATTGTCCATTTCTTTTTTTGATTTCACACCATAATCGATGGAAACTTTTGAAATGGCACGTGTCTATAATCTTAACTTGCATTCCTCAAGTTAAGGTAGTTTTTAAAAATTTTAATACCAAATTTAATTTAACTTAATACGTTTACCCAAGTGTAATTTGATTTTTACATCGATATATCATAGGCCTGAATATCTCTAACATATTCGAATATTTGGCAACAGCAGAAAAAGCTCTGGCTTCATTGTCTACTTAGATGGTCTAAAAAATCAGTTTCACTTTCTCCCATGAACATGAAGAAAGCATTTAAATTTTGTTTGAATATTTTTTTTTTTTGAAATCTTTTGGCTTTTGTGCTGTGCCATTCTGGCAATTTGAAAAAATTGCCTGAAATTATTAAAACAATATATTTTAAATCTTAGCACGTATTAGGTAAACTCGTGCAAAAACAAAACCACTTTTTATTTGACTTTAAATAGAATAAAAATTAATAAAAGGGAGAAAAAATAATAGAAAGGAAAAGGGAAGGATAAATTACGCCATCGGATACCAAGTCTTTATCTTGAACATTTTCGAATATAATATAATATTTGGCTAAGCCTGAAAATGGTTAGCTTTATGTATATGTACATTTGTTGGTTATTTCATAATTATCATTACCAATGTCTTTGTGATAAATCGAGAGACTACTACGAAATACTTTTTTTCCTTAAACATGTTGCTCGATATGATACATATTAGTTTTTTTTTGTGTTTTAGAGCACCTCTATTTTGTTCTCCCTCTTGCTCTTGCTCTCACACAATCCCTTTTGGGAATGTTGGTGTTGTAAAACCGCCCACCCCGATGACTTGCTACTCTCACTTCCACTGCTTCTAACCTAGTGAACAATATTTAGGAAATGAATGTTCATCTCAAACATATTGAAATACTCAACTATTTAAAAATTCACATTTTTTTATATAACTTTATCATATATCGGTTTATGTTTGTTGGTGGATTCATCGAAGCATTTAAATGGTTTGTTTCAGAAGATGAAACCTGGAAAATATTAGAAAATTAAAAAGTTGACCAAACCGTATATATATTTTTTTGTGGAATTTTGCTCCTTCGGGAGGCAAGGCGAGTGGCTTACGCCTGTAGTACATAACAAACATTTTTTTCCACTCGTTGTCAGATATTTCTTCCTCCTCACACGCTCTTGCTCTTCACCGGGATTCGAACCCGGAACACAACTTGCGAGTCGATGTCTCACGTCCACTTGTGGTCGAGCCAACTAGATAATTGAATTAATCGAATCTATTTTCTATACTTAGAAGCTCGCTTAGAAGTACAAAATTGAACATTTTTTTATAAACATTAATATCATAACACTTGCAGTTAGATATGTTAATTTCTCATAACATTAGGATCAATTAGTATATTTGTGTTAATAAAGTTGACTTGTAACAACAAATTTATTTAAACAATTGACAAGTGAAATAAATGACACGGAGACGGAAAAGGGTTTTGAGCCTCTGAAATAATTTTTGAAAAAAATAAGTTTTAATGTTTTGTGGGTGGGTAGCCTTCTGGATTCCATAGTTTACTCCTTAAGCATCTTTACCTCGTTTTCATTATTGATTTTAATTCTTGTTATTAATTTGAAATTCTGTATTTCCTAAAAGATAAATATTCTGTATTTCCTGAAAAATAATATACATTTATCTCAAACACATTCAAATAATTGGCAAAAGCAGGTGGGTGTGCCCCTCACATGAATTTTGTGACTTTGTTAATCCTTTTGTAGTATATTTGTAGTTCAACAAATATGAATGAATTAATTTGTAGGCGTATAGGTTGGTACCTTTTTGAACTTGCGAGTGTTCATTTCAAACATAATCAAATATAATTTTTTTGTAACACGATTTTTTTGTTACGAATTTCGGAATTGGTCTGTTCCACAGCACGAGACAAATACTAAATACTGTTTTCCCTCAAAAATGTTCAATAAGAAACAAAAACGGCATTTACCTACTGGTATTTACCTACTCCTATTTAAAATTTGGAAAATTTTGAGAACAAGTTTTAAAAACGTACCAAATAATTTTTAAAAAAATAAGTTTGGGTACGCTTTACAGGGGGCTCCTCTTTAGTTTCTTGATTCTCGGCTTTTGTTTTTTTTTTTGTTGTTACTTTTTACTGCCTTCTTTAGGGGTTTCTATAGTTTTTACTTCATACTTGCTTTTACTTTTACTTCATACTTTTCCACAGCACTTTTTGATAGATGTTTTTTAAATTCGTTTTTTCCTGACAGACAACTATATTAAGCTGATTTTAGTCAGACTTTGCGTATCGTGACGTGATGATACCACTACGTTACGTTATATTACGTGAAGGCTAACTATACTCGGCTTTAACTGAGACTTTTTTGAGATGGTCGAAATTTCCACTGGACTTCAGTAATATTTATGATTTAATTTTTGCCAGATTATCTCAAACATATTTGAATATTCAAAAAGTCACATTTTTTCTTGAATAACTTTTGGCAACACTTGTCCATCGCAAACATATTTGTCTATAATATTTGGCAAACACCGAATTAATTCGCATAGCTCGATTGTTTAATTTTTCCATACGTTTTAATTTCTACGAGAAATTATCAACATTGGCGATGTGTGCTCCCGGAACGTTGATTTTGATTAACAATTTTTTTCTATGACCAATCTACAGGCTGCAATGGCAATTAAGCAGCCATATGCAAATCCGAACACCATTATGAAATTGCTTTGACCTTAAATGTGTTAAGTAATTGGCTTGGTTCCATAATTGCAGAATGCTGTTATTTGATTTGTCAAATGAAACTGGTTACATAAATTAGAAATTATTTTAATTAAACTAGAGAGTTTTTTTAAGTTATCGGGTTCATCTCAAACATATTGGAATATTCGAAAGTGTGGGCATTTACTTTTAATATAAGTTTCAAAAATGAAATACATATAATGAATGGTATATCAAAAGGGGGCTAAATGCTTTAAAATTAGTTATATATTTTTGAATTAAAAAATATCAATATTTTATTTCTTGACCAATGAGTTTTTTATGGATGCATTACATTTGTTTTTATACGACTGTTATATATGTAATATTAAATTGTTTCAGTTTTCTGTTTTTTGTATAAAAAAATATTATTGAACCATCAGTTTGCAGGTTTAAGCAATAAAATTTTGTTCAAATCCAATGTATTAATAGTTAAATTTATATTAAAATATTCATATTACTTATTATATTGACAACAATTGAAATAAAAATTTAGTGAACATTTTTTATTGTTTATAATTTTATTTATTTTCTAAAAACATATGTCCCATATCCCAATCGATGTGAGATGTTAATTAATTTTTAATTTATTCAGTTTTAACAAATATTGTGTTAAATTTAATTTTTGCGTAAGTGTTAGAAGACTTTGAAAACATCGTAATCGAAGCCACTTGACGGAAAGAGGTGAGTTCCAAAAACTGCCACTGCTCGGCGTCAATCTGAAATTTAAATACGTTTTTAAAATTCCTTGAAAATTTGGTAAGTTGTATTTTGCTTAATTTTAATACTTTTAAAAATATCAGAGAAATGTTTCAGATTTTATAAATAATTCTAATTGATTTTTGATTTATCGTTTATTATTCAAATCTCTCCGGTGATTATTATTGACATAAAATAAAATATAATCATATTTTTGTTTTCATGACTTTTTTTATCTACCAATGAGCAATCAAATTCAATTAAGTATACTTTCAACTTAATTTTAATTCGGAATGAGTCGAAGTGTTAAGATTAATATACCATAATTTGAATGATTTATAATATTATTTAAATGTTATCATAATTGTCCTCGTGGCCTTTTTAACCTTTTTATCAACGCTAGAACGATATGCTTTTTTAAAAAAAACGATGGTCATATGATGGTCGTATGCACGGTCATTTTCTCTTATTTTTTTTCTCTTATAATAGCATGCATGCATCTTTTACTTCTTACTTTCTTCTAAAATATATATTGTTGATATGATTCGAGTTATAGTAAATACATAAGGTAGGAATCCGTTCCAAGCCGGTACACAACAATGTTAGGTGGTCATTTGCCTGTTCGCAAGTGAACGGTATATGCTCATATATGATCACACCTTATATATTGACAATTATTTCAAAACTTAGATTATATAATAATATTATAAGAGAAAATGACCTTGGTCTACTTTCTCTATTTTAGGTTTAATAGCCATTTTCCAACTCGAACTGAAATTTTTTTTGACAGCTGTCAAACAGACAGCCAATTTTGGTTCGGAAATTTATCAAAATTGAAAGTAATTTTGAATTTTGCGAAAAGGTATTCGAATAATTTACATAATCGACAAGTGTAGACAAGTTTGAACTGGTTAGAAGTCTCATTAAATTCATATCTATATTTAAATTCTTTGAATTTGCTTTCGAAAAGCACAAAGCGCCATCTATTAGAAATCTACGTATTAAACCATGCATTGCAACTAAGTAGCGCCATCTAGGTGAGAGTGGCGCAACACGATACAGAAATCTTCATAACAGTTGGCGCAAAATATCATTAAAAATTGCAATAACAATCAAATTACCCGTGCAAATTGACAAATTATCAACGAGATAGTCAACAAGTCAATTCAGTATAATTTGTTCGATTAATTGAGTGAATATTAAGAAATTGAGTCTTATATGTCGCCGCTGTGATTGCACTTGGCCCTTTTATAAGGTAAATGCATACATAAATTCGTCAGCTTTGCGCAGTGGTATTATCGTAACCAATGAGGTTTATCCGAGGTGCGATTATTGCTAGTTGAAAACTTTAACCAATACCCCGCCATGAGCACGTGAAATACCGTGCGCTACGGCAATTTTTGAAAGCCTCTACGGGGGCTTGTCAATAATCAAACAAAAATTTTGACACTTATTTGGAAACACTCGGGTTTTTTAATGAAAGCGAATCCCGGGTTCAAGGTGAACCACATGGTTTCAAAATTTTATCTAAACAACATATTTTCGGCTCGGTAAATCCCCGGAATAATAAAAGCAATTTGCGGCTAATTATGGTAAATAACCAATTTAAAAAAATACCGCAACTAGATAAAAGGCAAAGTGTCGCTCAAAAATTACTCATTAACGTCTCGCACTTGTTCTAGTCAACTCAAATAAAATGGGCGAGAAACAATCGAACCACACATTCAACCAATTAATGGGCAACAAACAGAATTTTGAAATCGGCGAGAATACGGCAACATTTTTCATAATCCGCAACCACTGCAAACTGCAAGTGGAAGTGAATTCCGGCTGCATAAAAGTGGTTGGCGACAATTGCATAGTGCAAGTGAAAAGTGGCTGTGGAAGCGTGGAGTACACGGGCAATAATGGCAAAATATTTGCGAACGAGTTGCAGAAAATCGCGTGCGTTGGCAAAAATTGCAAAGTTTACTGCCGCAAAAAATCGACGGGTACTGGCAACACTAAATACGAAGTGAAAATGGTCAACAATGCCAGCAATCTTAAAATTGTTGAACTGTGAACGTTTCCCAACTAGTTTGTAAGGCTAGGTTGGGTCGTGGATAATGACAAGACACTTTGTAGGAGTGAACTGTCATGAGTTAAACACAATTGTAGTGGTAAATTATAACTAACTTTTATTCGACAAGTTTTGGGTATTTATTGGGATCTCACATAACCATGATCCCAATAAATCGATGTATATTCATAATACAATAAAACATTATACAAACCATATATAACATATGTTTTGTTGTATATTATGATAAATAACTAATTAATAACATTGCGATTAATACAATTAATAAATAAAACATTATACAAACCATATATAACATATGTTTTGTTGTATATTATGATAAATAACTAATTAACCTACATTTCACAAAGTGTCTCGTTGCACTTAAACTGTTTTCTGTTTAACTTCGTTAAACATTCTGCGCCACTCCCACAGGGCACCGTATTGGCTCCACTCCAGCATCTTTTGTAAGGGTGGCTTTTCTGGAGAGTTGTCTTTTTGGTGACCCATGGACGTTTGTAGTGGTCCTCGGGTACTGCTGGTGGACTATCCCATCCGTAGTTGAGCTCCATTTCAGGTTGTACCGGTGGTTCTACTTCTGGTTCCAGCGCCCAATTCTCCTCGGGTACTGCTGGTGGACTATTCCATCCGTAGTTGAGCTCCACCTCAGGTTGTACCGGTGGTTCTACTTCTGGTTTGTGTATGAAGATTTCCAAGTGCCTGCTTGCGCACTTGAGAAGATGTTTTGCCATTCTTTTTGGCAGAACCCAGTGGAGACGGTTGTACTTGCACTGAATTAGCTCGTTCATGATACTGTCTCGGTTTGGTTGGTTGATAGACTTGATGAGGTGTGTGAATCTACTGAGTTGTAGTTCATGTTCCTTTAGTATTTATACCGTTTATATTTATTAGTTAAAATAAATATTATTAGTTGTTCTTTGTCCAGTCAGCATTGTTTCGGTATATTATAATGCTGAGTTACTTTTTGAGGCTGGTTCTGATTGCCTTTGATTAGGTAATCATCCTGCCTCTCACGACGAATATTACGACCATTATTGTTCCAGTGCCTCCGAAGAGTCATTGGGCTTTTTCAGAGGTACCATTTCTATACTTGCGCCATTCTTTTCTTTCTGCACTCCATTTGTTTTCTGTTGGTGTTGTTTACATTTCTTCTTTAGTATTTTGTAGGATGTCCAACAGATAACAATCATGCCACATATAATGCCTACTGTCACTCCACTTGTTATCCCTGCGTGAATGTGGATTGTTTTCCAGGGTGTGTTTTCTAGCTCTTCTTTGATCATATGTTCTTCGTTTATGATCCCATTTAGATTTTCTCCTGCCTTACTTATTGAGTCTAAGTGAATTCGTTCTTCTTTAAATGTTTTCACTTCTGTGCTGATGTTAATTTTTACATGTTTGGAGAATCCAGCAATGGTTGGTGCGTCATAGTTTCGTTTAGGAGTGATAGTATTTTCTTTGGTTATTATCACGCAATCAGGTGATATTTGAATTAATTCAGTTTTGTTGAGTCTAACATCTTCTCGTTCACCATTGCATGTAATAGCAATGTTGCATTCTTCATTGGAAATAAATTGCCAAGTATTTCTCATGTGCACTTGCTTCCATATGATTTTTTCATTGATTTTGATTTTCTTGATATCACAATGAGTTGATGATCTTTGGTATATTTCATCAATTATGCAGTTTGGATTGTTTTCAATACTCTGTACTGATAGTGGTGAACAGATGTATTTTGTTGTATCGTATTTCATACTCTCTTTAAGATCATCAGCCTTGAGTTGAAAGTACATTTGATTGTTGTAATCGACGGCTAGCATGTCGCTTGGAGTATCAAGTATCCAGTAGGATCCGTTTTCAATCTTAAGTGGTACAGGTGTTACTTTTAATAGCGTGTACTCAGTCATTTCTGTCATTGCAAAATATCCCAATATATCAATACTTTTGTTGCTGTAATTTACTGAATTTTTTTGAATTACTGTGCTTAAGATTTGGATGTTTGTTGGTAATTTTTTCGTTGCCTCATTTATTATTTCGTTGATTTGTGCTGGTGACAAAATGCTGAGTATGCTCCCTTGGTTGTGACATAACTCAAGCACCTTTGTATATTGCATTATAATTTCTGTTATGCAATTTGTAGCCACTTGATATGTGCTTAATACTTGGATTGCTAGTTTATTATGGTCTATGCTTGCAAACCACATCTGCATCTTGTTGATTGATGATAGTCCTTGTTTTAACTTTTCTTGGAAATGACTCATTTATTTATAAATTCGTTGTTCCGTTTCGTTAAATGTTGCAACCGTTGAAATCATAATTTTTGTTTGGTGATTTGCGGTTTTGATTAGCTCATGTTGATTTTTATTCAACGTATCGATGTCTTCATATACTTCATCGTTAACTCCAAACACCGATGTTATCAGTTTTCCTAGTAGACCTCGTTTCATTCGATTGTTTTTGATTATCATTCCTTTTTCAATCCATTTAACCTGTTTTTCTTACTCTTGTAGATGTTGCACTAACTCTGAACATTGGGTTGCCTGTGTTAATTTTTTGGCTTATTTGCAAATGTTTTCCATCTGCTCAACCATTGTTGCTACGGTTTTGAAATCTTTAAACATTTTCTCTTTGTCGTATTTAATTTCTATCCTGAAGCTTCCTCTGTCAATTTTCGCTTGGCCTATGTGTTCTACATATAGTCCTGGATTGGTGTGTTGAAATGTATAATTCGCCGTTGTTCCACTTGTTATTGTTGTCAGTATCATCATGACTGAAATGTATGATGCGATTTTCGGTACATGGGTGTTTTGTCGTTTGGTAGCTTTGTCGGTGTCTTCATCTTCCGACTCTGTTGGTATTGGTATGACATTGTGTATTGCACGTTTCATTGTGCTGCCTGCTGCCTTTTTTAGTGTAACTACTCTCACTATTCCATCTTTGCCAGGGTGTACTTTTTGTATTCTAGCTACAGGCCATCTACTTGGATTTACATTGTCTTCTTTGATGATTACCAAGTCTCCTTTACTCATATTTTCGATTTTTGACTTCCACTTGTATCGTTGTTGAAGCGTTTGTAAATATTCGGACGACCATGCATTCCAGAAGTGTTTTTTCATCTTCTGTACTAGTTTCCATCTGGCTGACAATTGTAGTTCTTCATCCTTTTCCGCTTCTGGTGAGCTGATTATTTCTCGGCCGATTAGGAAATGCGCTGGTGTAATTGCTTGAACGTCATTGATGTCATTTGATAATGGACATAGTGGTCTTGAATTGAGACATCCTTCTATCTGATATATTAGCGTCGTTAATTCTTCGAATGTTAGTGTTGAGTCGCCAATTATTCTTTTGAGATGATGTTTCATTGATTTCACTCCGGCTTCCCATATTCCTCCAAAGTGCGGTGCTGCGGGTGGATTGAAGTGCCATTGGGTTCCATCACTTGCCAGCTTTTGCTCTACTTCGCTGGATACTGGCTGGATCAAATTACTTGCTCCGACAAAGTTTGTTCCATTATCGCTATACATATGAGCACAGTGTCCTCTCCTCGATGTGAATCCTTTCATTGCTGCTAGGAATGTTTCGGTTGACATGTCACTTACGACTTCTAGATGTACGGCTTTTGTGGCTAGACACACAAATACTGCTATGTATCCTTTATAAGATTTGTGTCCTCTTCCTTTTGTCGCTCTTACTTGGATTGGCCCTGCATAGTCCACTCCAGTGTGAGTGAAGGGTGGTGACGGCGTTATCCTTGGTGCTGGAAGATTTCCCATCTGTTGTTGGGCTGCTTGAGCTCTGTATCGCGTGCATGTTATGCATTTGTTTATCAATGAGCTCACTGTCTTCTTTCCGTTTACAATCCAATAATTTCTTCTTGCAAATGTTAATGTCAGTTGTGTTCCTCCATGTAATGTTTTTGCGTGTGCGTCTTGGACTATCAACTTAGTCAGATTTCCTTGACTGGGAATTATGATTGGATGCTTTTTGTTGTACGATAGTTGCGAATTTTGTAGTCGTCCTCCTACTCGTAGTATTCCATTTTTATCCAAAAATGGACTTAAATTTGCTAATTTGTTGTTTTTGTCTACTTGGTTTTTCCTTACTATCGTTTTTATTTCTTCTTTGTAGACGTCCGTTTGCACTGCCAATGTTACTTGTCTCATAACGTTTTGTAGTTCGCTAGACGATATGCAACCTTGACTGACTTTTTGTTTCCTGCATCCTTGTATGAATCGGTTGCAGTATGCAATAACTTTTGTCATTTTTTCAAATGATGAGAATCTATTTATTACATCATTTTCGTGCGTTGTTATTTGCACATGATTGCATTTTTTACTTTCTTCTAACGTTGGCGAAATTTCTGTTAGACTATTTTGCCACCCGCTTGATTGTAGCCATGATGGTCCTTCCACCATAATTTGTTGTCCTTTATTTTTGATGGTTCCAGTCCTCGTGAGATTGCGTCTGCTGGATTATCTTGAGTTTTAACGTGATACCAATGTTGATGTGGTATTGATTTATTGATTTCCGCAACTCGATTTGCAACAAACGTTTTCCATCTGGCGGTATCTCCTTTTATCCAAGCGATTGTAATCATTGAGTCTGACCATGCAAGTATCGGCGCGTCTTCCATTTCTAGCGCTATCCTTGTTCGCTGCATTAGCTTTGCTAGCAGTACAGCGGCGCATAGTTCTAGGCGCGGTAGCGTTGTTTTGTTTTTCGCTGGTGCGACTTTTGATTTCGCTGTCAGCAGTGTGATATGAACTTGACCGGACAGTTTGTTTATTGTTTTACTGTAAATCACTGATGCTTTTTCTGATGCGTCGCAAAATCCATGAAGTTCAATGTTAAACAATTTTTTGTTATAATGAATCCATCGGGAAATAACAATTTCTTCTATTGTTTTTAGTTGGTTTTGGAGTGAATCCCATTTTTTCTTTATTTCTTCCGGGACTTGTTGATCCCATTCAAGTTGTTGCGTCCATAATTCTTGAATCAGTAGTTTTGCTAGTATTACTACCGGCGCTAGCCATCCTAGTGGGTCGAAAATTTTTGCGACTTCAGATAGTATAAATCTTTTAGTGCATTTATTTTCTTCTGGTTTTTCAACTTTGAATTTAATGCTGTCGAAAATTGGTGACCAGTGTATTCCCAAAGATTTTTTGGTATCATCTGTGTCGAACTCGATTGTTGTTTGATCCTTTAATTCTTCTGGTAGGTTGTCGATCAAGTTGTTGCTGTTGCTGGACCATTTTCTTAAAACTAGTCCTCCGGCTTTGCACATTTGAATTAGCTGATCTTGTAGTTCGTGTGCTTCTTCAATTGTATCTGCTCCCGAGAGTATGTCGTCTACATAGAAATCTCTCAGTGCTGTTTTTGATGCAACCACCTAAGCTGTAAATGTTAAATTTTAAACGCAAATCGAGAAAGATCGTGCATGTTCGATATGTGCGAATTGCGCATAAATGACGAATTTGGGCCCTCGATCGAGCCAACCTTATGTTTATTGAATCATGGGACGAATACTTTACAACCAGTCGCGGCTGTTGGACCTGGAGTGGTGGTCCGGCTAAGGGGACAATGCGCTGGCGCAGGTACGCGCGCACTCAACGACTTGGACAGAAATAAATCAGTGTCTATCTACCTGTTGTTTGATTCACCTGTGTCCTCTACACTTAATATCATAAGACTATATGTAATGACTAACATGGCGCAGTCGTAAGGCAAATTCCACGCAACGATTTGTAATTTATTTGAAGTATACGTTGGATGAATTAAGGGAATGTTGAAAATGGATAATTGAGCTATACAGCCCATGTCAATGGCTGGCAATCTGCACGAAAATTAGAGGTGGTGGAAGCAGAAATTTACTAACTACATGGTCGCCACTAAATCAAATAAAGAAGACGAGGCTACGCAATGTGCTATGATGTTACATCTAATTGGTGAGCAAGGATTACGTATTTTTAACACGCTGAAATTTGAAGAGGGAGAGAAAGATAAAATCGCCATTTTGTCTGAAAAGTTCGAGACGCATTTCAAACCGCAATCCAACATCATCTGGCAACGACATTTACTTTTAACAGCAAAAAAAGTGGAAATACAAACTATTGATCAATTTGCAATACAATTGAAAAGTATTTCCCGGAATTGCGAATTGAGAGATTTGGAAGAGGATTTATTAAAGGACATATTTATTTGTGGAATAAAATCAAGCACACTAAGGGAGAAGCTGTTGTAAAACAATGTAAAAACGATGGACGAAGCGGTCGAAACGGCCATGAGATATGAAAATGCGATTGTGCGCAATAAAGCTATTAATGGAACCAATGGATGCAATGCTGTTAATGACGAAAATGTGGATAGCATAAATAGACAGAATTCAGACTGGAATCAGCATCCTGGATCTTCAAGAATGTCAGGTCGTAGTCACTTTAAACATAATAATTATCAAAGTTTTAATCAAAATAATAAATCTAAGTGTAAATATTGTAATTATAATCACACATATGGTAAATGTCCAGCTTATGAAAAAATCTGTAAAAATTGTAATTTAAAAAATCATTTCCATACAGTTTGTAAAAGAGAAAGTACTTATAATAAACATAAAAAAAATATTGGAGCATTAAATATTGAAAATGAAATTGAATATAATGATTCTGATGAGGAATTTTTATTTGTAGGCGCAATTGATGAAATTAATCAGTCGGATGGGGGCTCATGGTTTTCGGAGATAGAGATTTTGAACAGGAAGGTGAAGTTTAAATTGGATAGTGGAGCACAGGCAAATGTTATTCCGGAAGAACTTTTAAAAAATCTGAATTTCAATATGGATGACTTGGAACAAACAAATTGTAGGCTAATGGCATATACAGGCAGTCCACTACCGGTGGTTGGTAAGTGTAATTTGAGTTGTGGAGCGCGAGATGGGATAGGTAGCTTTCCGTTTTATGTGGTGCGACAAAAGAGCACACCTTTACTAGGTCTAAAAACTTGTGTTTCTTTGAGTTTAATTAAAAAAATTAGCGCGGTTGATGAATATGATTAAAAAGAATTTGTTAAGAATGTATTAGATAAATTTGAGGGTTTGTTTAAGGGAATTGGTTTGTTAGAAGAGCCTTATCACATAAATTTAAAAGAATTTGTAAAACCGGTTGTTCATTTTGCACGCAAAGTACCTTTCGCGATTCAAAGTAAATTAAAAAAATCTTTAGATGGATTGGAAAAACAAAAAATCATTAAAAAAGCGGATAGAGAATGTACCGAATGGGTTAACCCGATTGTAATAGTCCGGAAACCTGACGGAAATTTACGAATCTGTTTAGATCCAAGGGAATTAAACAATGCATTAAAACGTCATTATTTCAAAATACCTAACATAGAAGAATTAACAGCAGAACTAGATGGTTGCAAGTATTTTTCAACTTTAGACGCCACTCAGGCATTTTTGCAAATACCACTAGACGAGTATAGTAGTAAATTATGTACTTTTGCGACACCTTTTGGTCGCTATCGGTTTCTAAGATTGCCATATGGTTTAGCATCAAGCCCGGAAATTTTTCATTCACGAATGACAGAAATCTTTGGGAACATTAATGGAGTAAAAATTTACATTGATGATTTAATAATTGCAGCTAAAACTTTAGTAGAACATAATAATACCGTACCCGCCTTGCTGGTACGGTACTGAATAGACCTGAATTAGTTGTCGATTTAGGCGTTACTTTTGACACCAAACTGTCATTTCACATATCCAAGCGACGACTTCTTCGGCATTTAAATCCCTTGGCTTTATCTTACGAAATGTGCGCGACATACGTAACATTGATGCTATACGTGCTCTATATTGCTCGCTTGTTCGTACCAAACTTGAGTACGGCAGCATGGTTTGGTCTCCAAATGGTGTTAGCCACGCAGCCTCTTTGGAAAAAGTACAAGGCGTTTTTTGAAATATCTCAGTTTTCGAACCTGTGGACAATATCCTCCTCAAGGTACTCCACAGTCTGAATTGCTTCAGCGTTTCAACTTCCACAGTCTCGACCACCGTAGGACATTTGCTGCAGCAGTTTTTCTTTGGAAAATTCTGAATAACCAGATTGATAGCCCCGAACTTACCAGCATGATCACATTCCGAGTTCCTAGATTAGCTTCCAGAGCTCCCACCTTGTTTTATCCGATTGCGGCCCGAACAAATATGCTGCCTGCGTCGCCGATGCATCGAATGCAATCTGCAATTGATGGAATTGGTGACGTATGTGATGTGTTTTGTTGTAATATTGTAGAGCTGAAGGAAATGATCTTGCCGCGTTTTTAGTTTTTGTTTATTTTCGTTTGTTATAATATTGTTTTACACTGTGTTTTTGTAATTTATCTTTGTGTTTGCTGTTCACTGTTCGATATAGGTACTTTTGTATTTTATCTCTGTATCCTCGTCCCGTAATTGGAGATTACTCTGTGGGATGTTGTAATTTTTAAATAAATAAATAAATAAATAAAATTCTAAAACAAGTATTAACAATTGCAAAAGACAATAATATTAAATTCAATAAAGATAAGTGTAAATTCTGTATCAAAGAGGTAAAATATATGGGACATATCATAAATGAGAGAGGGTTATCAGCTGACAATTCAAAAATTGAAGCAATAAGGGAATTGCAACGACCAGATAGTGTGGTTTCATTACAAAGATTCCTAGGAATGGTCACCTATTTGGGGAAGTTTATTGAAAATTTATCAAGCAGAACATCTTGTCTTAGAGAATTACTTAAAAAAGAAAATAGTTTTAGTTTAAAATAGTTTTATTCATCCTTAATAATCGGCTTTTTGAAGTGTATTATTATAACCTCAAAATTTTTGACAACTGATTTTGTTTTTCAGTGTTGCCAATGTTGTAGCAAGAAAATATTTGAATTTCTATCACGTTTTACGTTTTAAATGCAAGTATAGTATATTCTGCAACGAGTGCGGAATGAGAATATTCAGCCCGAGTGAAAATTTGTCACACGAGCCGAAGGCGAGTTTGACGGTTTTCACGAGGGCTGAATATTCATTCCGACGAGTTTCAGACTATACTTTTTCTAATACTATCGTCAATTAAAATATGTCAGTTTGAGTCGCTGTCTAGTACATATCGCTTTTAGGCAATTAGTTCACAGATGTCGCTGCTATAATATATGTATTAATAAACAAAATTAGTTATAAAATGTCATAAAGAATGTTCTAAATATGAATGATTTAGTTAATTGACTTATAATATTACTAATATCAACAATTAATAAGTTAAATGAATAATTCATTAATCAAAATACAATAGCTTAATGTTGCGTCAACTTCCATGAGATGGCGCCACATGTGGTCATTCTATCACTTGTGTAAGAATGAATATTCTCGCACTTGTTGCAGAATGAGTACATTCTCAAATTAAAATTAGTTCAAGAATGTTATTATTCTAAAATAGTATTAGAAAATAGTATATTCTGCAACGAGTGCGGAATGAGAATATTCAGCCCGAGTGAAAATTTGTCACACGAGCCGAAGGCGAGTTTGACGGTTTTCACGAGGGCTGAATATTCATTCCGACGAGTTTCAGACTATACTTTTTCTAATACTATCGTCAATTAAAATATGTCAGTTTGAGTCGCTGTCTAGTACCTATCGCTTTTAGGCAATTAGTTCACAGATGTCGCTGCTATAATATATGTATTAATAAACAAAATTAGTTATAAAATGTCATAAAGAATGTTCTAAATATGAATGATTTAGTTAATTGACTTATAATATTACTAATATCAACAATTAATAAGTTAAATGAATAATTCATTAATCAAAATACAATAGCTTAATGTTGCGTCAACTTCCATGAGATGGCGCCACATGTGGTCATTCTATCACTTGTGTAGGAATGAATATTCTCGCACTTGTTGCAGAATGAGTACATTCTCAAATTAAAATTAGTTCAAGAATGTTATTATTCTAAAATAGTATTAGAAAAAATTAATTTTAAATTAATTAGTAGATAATTTATTTGTCTATAATCTTAAAATCTTTGTAATTTTAATTATATTCGCGTTAGTAAGGAATTTATTAGTCAGTGATGCCAACAATCTAGCAACAAATATTTACCTTAAACGTCACTGTCAAACTCAAAGAGCATCAATGGCTGCTGTATTTGTTTATTTCTACTAATTGTGAATTAACTACATTAAATAATGGGGGACGAAGGCAATTGGCGTACGAAAGCTTTCCGCCAAAGCGTGGTTGCTAAAATGTGAGTAGAACTATTTACTTTTGAAATAAAGGTTAACGTTTGAATTTGCTCGCAGCGATGAAGCTATTAGTCAATCCGGCATGAATACATCGCGAAACAGTATCGAAATGGAGAACCACGTATTCCAGAAGGCGAAAAACAAGGAGGAATATCTGGGTTTCGTCGCTCGGCTTATTTTACACGTCCGCGAAATGAGTAAGTCACTGAATTTGTTGTTTGCATGTTATACTTGGATTTGCTTTAGCGAGAAAACGAGAAAGTGGCGTTATAGTAAACGAACATATATTCAAAGAGGTTAATCAATTAAATTTGTTTGTATTGAGCATGTAGTACAATAAATTGAATTTTCAGATTGATACATTTGTGCTGAGTAGGCCGCCGCCGAAACTTATCAAAAAAACTCCAAGAAAAGATCTTTAACTTTGTATTTGATTGTTTGTTTAAATAAACCGTATTTGTGACTAGATTTGTATTGATTGCGTAGATTCTAAAAAGCCCAACGGGATGGGGGGACCTGGCAACCCGCAAGGGGGCCCCGGTATGCCCGATCCAATAAACGCCTTGCAAAACCTAGCAAGTCAAGGCACGCGCAATCCAATGATCAACATGGGACAGCAACAAATGGGGGGCTCGCAACAAGGCACCGCGACCAACTTACTGCAAACGCTCAACCGCCCGCAACCCCTCTTGCTCCCACTACAAGGCCGCCCCAACATCGGCATGCAACCCAACCAGCAAATGGGCAACAGCGGCATGCAAATGCCCAACCAGCAACAAATGAGCAACCCAAATGGGCAACCCGATCCAGAACCAAATGGGCCAACAAATGCAGAACCCGAATCAAATGCAAGGCCAAATGTCGCAAATCCCGAACCAAATGCAACGCAACCCGAACATGGGCAACCAAATGATGGGCGGCATGCCGCAAATGCAAAACCACCCCAACATTATGATCAACCAAATGGGGCAGAACTTCCCGCGCGTGCAAACCCCGTCGCAAATATTCACGCAAAGCCATTCGCCTTCCGCCCAATCGCCTGCGGGGTTGAGCGGGCAGCCGCCAGTGGCTTCGCCCGCTTTAGCGCCATCTCCCGGCTCGTTGGGTATCCTCGGTAGTATAGGGCCGCCTCGATCTGTCGGCATGGCGCCAAGTCCCAGTCCGTTGAACACGCCGGGGCAGCCGAATCAAAGCCCGATGGGCGGCATGCAAGACGAGCAAGCGTATCGCGAGAAAGTGCGACAGTTGAGCAAATATATTGAGCCGTTGCGGAAAATGATCGCGCGCATGGGGAATGACGATGTGGAGAAAATGAGCAAGATGAAGAAGTTGTTGGAGATTTTGTCGAATCCGCAGCAGCGGATGCCGTTGGAGACGTTGATTAAATGCGAGGTGGCGTTGGAGAAGTTGGACTTTAAGCGGGGGGATAGTAGTGTGCCGCTGACGACCACGCATTTGCCGTTTAAAGAGCACCACGTTTTCAATCCGCTACTCGAAGCTGTTAGTAATAATTTGCAGAGCTCGGTGATTAATCATACGTTGCATCGCACGTTTGGGCCGACCCTTTAAGCCCTATTCGGACCCGAAATTAAGTAAGTCCCCCGACTGTCATCCGTTTGAATTGTTGCTAATGTTCTGATTATTGCAGGTTGGTGCCGCCACTGAAACGGATGAAAATCGAGGAGCCCACTAGCGACATCCCCGATGTACTACAAGGCGAAATCGCGCGACTCGATCAGCGCTTCAAAGTGTCGCTCGATTCGAATCAGCAGCCCGGCTCGAAGTCGATTCAACTCACTTGTTGGTTGGACGATAAGAATTTGCCGTGTGTGCCGCCGGTGTCGCTCACGGTGCCCGAGGATTACCCGAAGTCGTCGCCTACTTGTCATATGACGTCGCACGAGTATAATGCCACGCAGTTTTTGTCTGCTGTGCAGACGGCGCTGCTGGCGCGGATCAAGAAGTTGCCGAAACATTTCTCGGTGTCGCAATTGTTGGATACGTGGGAGATGAGTGTGAGACAGGCTTCGGCACCGAAAGCGATTCCGATTAATACGACGACTATTTTGATGGGGCTGTAAATTTAATGTTGGATGTTTTGTACAGGGTGTGCGATGTTGAGATAGTATTTTATTTTACTTACCGAATCTATTGTAGTGTTAATTAAATTTACTTCCATTATAATTTATAAGTTAATAATAAAACAAACAATAATAATAAATAAACAATAATATGTGTTATTGTTTATTTATTTATTTCGTCGAAAATCGCAGCATACTAATTTACGACCAATAGAAACGTTGCATTTAAGAATATTACCATGGCAACAACAAAATTTTTCGGAAATTTTATCCTATTACACCAAGCAGTAGAAAATTTCAGCGGAAATTATTATGTCAAAACAAATGTCAAAATAAATAATTTAATTAGAACTAAAAAATTAAATAAACTAACAAAATTAATGATTAAAATTAAAAACACAATTGTTTTATTTGGTACGGTATCTTTTTGGTACCGTATTTGTAATATTTGGTACCGTATCTTCCACAGCTTTATCAATTGCATTCAATGACTGTTTTCCGAAGCGCGACATTTTTGACTTTGACAGATTTAGTATTTTGTTTTCAACAATCGTTGCTCATAGATACGCAATTCTATTGCAACTTGATTAAAAAATATCAAAAACTTTTTGAATTCTGATCATTTTTTGTAAGTGTATTGGTGCGATTTTCTTACCGAATCTGCACTCGACCATGAATTCATATCCTGGAAATTTTTTATCGTGCATTTTATCGTAAACGGAAGTAGTTCTCTGTCTGATACATTATTTTCAGGAAATGTATAATTTCCTTAAAAGCCTTCAAAGCAAGAATGCTTTTTAGCCGATAGCTAACCAGCAGAAGGATGATTGAACCAATGTTGGAAAGAAGAAGAGGAACAAATATTTCTCTATTTCAAAAGTTTCTGCTGCTACCACGTCAGCCTACCTCTATTTTTGGCAAATGTGTACGATGTTTCTTCACTGAAACCAAATACTTTTATTATAAATTTACCGTTAAATTACTAAACGGTATCTTTTTTTGGGTTTACCTTTTCTTGGGTAGAGCTGCATTTCTGGATAATGCAATAATACTGTTCGTCGTATTATTCAATAGAATCAAGATTCATCTCAAGATTCATTAAGACAAGTAATTTAAAATTCTAGTTTTCCTCTAGTTGAACATTCTTTATGATACCTTCTTGGATGGTAGTTCTTAAATTTTTTCAGAATAGTATGTCAGTAAGTAGATCTTTGCGCCTTCGACGGACTCGAAATCTGCAATATCGATCGGAGAGAATATACCGTTTCGGTAATCCTTGTGCCTGGTCGTACTAGCATTTCATTCATAGCTTTTTCATCAATTTTTTTTTAAAGTTTAATGAAGCGATTTGCTGAAAAACAATTTCCAAAGCCAATTATATTATCCAAATCATATAAAATAAAAAGAAGAAGAAAGATCTAAACAATTATTATAAAACAGTGAGATAATTGGAATACTCATACGATGTGGTAGTTATATATGCCCAAATGAAATGATCAAAGATGGTGATTGATTCTTTGATAAAAAGTGCAATTATGTATTCAAGCAGAAACATTTGAATGGAACGATAGAACAAGAAATGCTGGACAAGATTTGTTTTTATTGCTTGGTTTGTAATTTATTTTCGAAAAACATTAGAGATCCTATTAAATTTAGTATTCCAGTATTTCTGTATACTACCGTGTGATCGAAAATGATTGTCCTGCCCGCTTCATACAAATAGTGGTTGTGCCACTTAGTCGTATTTCTGATCCAAACTATGACCGTCTTTTGTTTGTCGGCTACCAGGATTTAAAATCAATTTAACAAAAAATTAATTTTTTATCCACCACTTCATTGGGAAATTTTTCATAAAAATCAGTTATGCAATCTGCTAAATTATGCGTCCATGTATTATCTGGTTCGCGGTGGGCATTTTTAAAATATGATTCAATTAGAAAAGTATCTTGTTCTCGTGTAAAAACCATTTCATCAATCGACAACTTCAAAATTAAAATTCAAACGTGACGAGTCGTATATGGTGACATTTTTCGTATTTGACAATTTTACAAGCACGTAGAAAAAAGTTTTGAGGATATTTGGAACAAAAGAAAGTAATTTCGAGCAAATTTCGGAAATTGTTGTTTTTTTGCGGACAATCATTTTTGATCACTCGGTATAAGCAAAAATTATTATTGAACGTAATGTAACGTTAGGTTTAACTATTGGCCATAGCGGCGGATGGGCCATACCAATCTGCACAATGGGATAGAATGCAGTATAAAACAGTCATAAAATTCATCAATTTTATTGTATTTTTCGAAAAAAAAATCAAAAATTCCCTGGTTCTGGGTAACCTTTCACCCAAACCACTTAGCTTTAGGGCCTCTGCATACCCTGCAAACCCTCTGTAAGTCCCTCAAATAAAAAAAAAAAAAAACGCTGCTAATATCAGGGCCCCAAAATTACTGTCTGTCCAGGGCCCCTCAAGTTTTCGGCCCGCCAGTAGGACAATTTTGTGTAACGTACGGTAATAACCCAATCTGATTGGTTTAATTTTAAATGTAAAGTTACGGCTACTGTTAAACATTGTGAGCTTAAATCCAGCGTACCAAAACACACTTACAAAAAAAAATATTAATTTTCGACTTACATGTTACATGTACAGAAAACTTGTACAAAATATTTTATGATAATACTTGTTCTTGCACGGTTCGATCGGTATTATAACTCCTTATTTTGGAGCGCTTATCTTCAAATTAATCAATAAAACCTTAATGAATATTGTTCTCCAATTTATTGAAGAGCTATTAAATTTTGTGTGTATTTTCAACCGCACCCAAATGCAACTAATAAGTTTGCTGATCTCGTTACCTAGTAATACACTCATTTTTTCCAAGACACTCTTTTAGATTTTTGCGTAAATATATGACAAAGCGGAAACAGGTGGCGCCTACTCTGATTATCTAAATATTAAGTGAGAAATAGTTCAAAACATGGCGCAGATAACGCTCGCGCAGGACTTAAGTGCCACGCACCCACGCCTAAGTTAAATGGCGAACACGGAACGGAACCAAGTTATACATTCAGCAACTAAAGAGCTAATCTACTGTTTCTTCAGTTTATGCCCAATAATTTAGCCAAAGCTGCAACTTTAGATTTAGCTATAAAGCATCTATGTATAGTACATTAGACAATTAACAAGCTTCACAAGCTTAACATACGAATTGGCGAGATTGGTTTAATCTTAATCTTAAATGCAAAGATACAGCTACTGCTAAACATCTGTATAAATAAGACCAGCATACCAAAACAAATTTCAAAAGAAAAAGATAATTTACGACTTACATGTTCAGAATATATATTTTATGAAAATATTTGTTCTTGTACCGTTCCATTTGTTCTTGTACCGTTCCACAACTAATAAGTTTGGTCGTCTCGCGTTACCTAGCAACCCAATTGTTTTTTTCAAGGCACTCTTTTAACTTTTCCCATAAATATGACAAAGCGCAGTACAACGAGGAAATAGATGGCGCCCGCGCTCGTAAATAAATATCTAGCGATAAACCGTTCAAAAAGTGGCGCGAAATTTATCAACAAAATATTCGTAAAATAAATCAATAATATTATATCAAAACAAATCTTTAAAATGTAACGTACTTGTTACTATATCTATAAAATATGTTTTTTTAACCCTTTGCTGTACGAAGCACTATAATAGTGTCAAATTTACTAATTTTTTCATTCGAGCAAATGAATAATTGGTAGCGTCTACAATATCATTATTTTTGCAAACACGTACCTAATTACTATAAGTACCACTTTTTGGTTGCGGAATAAATAAATTTTAAAATAATAATACTTTAACATACCAATAAATGTGATCTCCGTGATTAATTTATAGTTTTCTTCCTGCAATTTGTCGTAAGCATCCTCAACATGCTAGAAGTCGCCAATTTGCTTTGTCCGTTCGTCAAGCAACTTCACGGTGATGATATTCAGCGAGTTCTCGCTCACCACTTTCCTGTGCCACTTTCGTATAGGTTTCGCGAATTCATCAGCTCAAGCTCAGCATTTTTGCGCAGCTTTGCGCAGCTCTTTTATAATTTCAATTTGCGATTCGATAATTTTGCTCGTTTTTCACATTACCCAATTGGCTTTGGCATAGTTCCAATCGACTTTCAAGAGTCTGCTTGTAGTATTTGAGACAAGAGATCTCTTTCAATATGAAAAACGCTTCGCTTTTCATTTGGACGATGAGTATGCTTCATTTGCGCGTAGTCAATTCCAGTCGGCTGAGATTAAGTTGTGTCTTCTATAACAAAAATAAAAATACTTGAATATTTATATTCAAATTGTCGAGATTTATACAACTTTAGATCAGTTCACTCTACATAAGCTGTTATAACGCAGGCAAAATCTAAAATATCCAAGACAATAGACGGCAAAAATTGGACAAAACACTACGGGAAAAGATCCAAAGAATATACCAAGGGTGCCACGCAGCACGATGTTAAGATTAGATAAAAAAGGGTTGCATTTAAAGCCCTGAGGCTTATACACAGTAAAACGATGCACAAGTACAAACAAATAACAATCGCACATGCGGCATAAAAATTTACAGAAAAATTTTAGTTGTTCTTTGCTAAATTTGAGGTTATGTCGCGTCACAAATTGTTATTCGCAAATGTTTGTTATAAATAAACAGAAACAAAGGTGCAGGACCTACCTTAGTTCTTTATCTAATCTATTTATCGTTGCTTAAATCTCAGAAAATAAAGGTGATTGTAGATATAGATTTTCAGCAAGACAAATGGCGTCTGCTGATAGACAATGGCGGCACTACAGTAAACAGGATGTCACGCAGCGCCCGCAGCGGCAACATTTAGAATAGTTAATGAAACAGTAGATGACGATGACGCACGGGCACGCGCAGCGTAGGCCAATTCAAATAACGAACACGGAACACCGAATTATACCATCTAGCAATTAAAGAACTAATCAACTTTTTCTTCAATTTATGCCCACAAAATTAGCTAAAGCTGTAACTTTAGATTTAGATATGAAGCATATTACATTAAACAATTATGTGTCAGGTGTAGGAACCAAAATCTAGTTAAAATAAATAAAATATTAATGTACAACTTACATGTACTACACGGGAAATTTCCTTACAAACAATTTAATAATTTAGAAAATTATTTGTGCTTACACCGTTCCATTAGTAGTATTAGTTCGTATTTTGGGGCGCTTATCTTCAAGTTAATTAATAAATGATCTTCTCCAATTTATTGAAGAGTTATAACATTTCGTGTGTCTTCAACCGCACCCAAATGCAACTAATAAATATTGTGGTTTCGTTACCTAGCAATACAATTGTTTTTTCCAAGGCACTCTTTGACATTTTTACGAAAAAATAACAAACCACATTAGAAAGCAGAAATAGATGGCGTCTCAGTTAATTAATAATTAGGGTGATCAATCTGGCAATAAAGAGCTAATCTACTGTTTCTCCAATTTATTCTCACAAATTTAGCCAAAGCTGTATTTTATATTTAAGTATAAAGCATTAGACATTTATGTGTCACCTATGTGAATAAGCAAATCGGCGGGATTGGTTTAATCTTAAATGCAAAGTTACAGCTACTGCCGAACCTTGTGTGCTTAAATCCACTGTAATGCAAATTTAAAATAAAAGATAATAACTTACTGTACAGAAAAATTAATATTTCATGAAAATTCATGTTCTTGCATCGTTCCATTGGTACGATTAGTCTTCATTTTGAAACGATTATCTTCGAATTAGTTTGTTAAGTACTGAATAAATCTTCTTCAATTTATTGAAGAGCTATAAAGTTTCGGGTGTCTTCAACCACACCCAAATAGAACTAATAAATTCTGTGATCTCGTTACCTAGCAATATACAATTGTTTTTCCAAGGCACTCTTTTATAATTTTCCGTAAATATGACAAAGCGAAAACATGTAACGCCTACTCTGATTAGTTAAATATCTAGTGAGAAATAGTTTAAAATGCGGCGCAGATAACGGACGTGTAGGACTTAAATGCTAGGCGCCCACGCCTAGTTAAATGGCGAACAAGGAACGGAACAGCGGGATTGCTTTAATCTTAAATACAAAGTTACAGCTACCGCTAAACATTTGTGAATACATCCAGAATAGCAAAACCAAGTTAAAAAAATAAAATAATAATGTTCGACTTACATAGAAAATTTCATATATTTTGGATGTCTTTATGCTTGCTTCGTTGTAGTATCGGTACTGCATGGCCACATGGACTTTTCTTCAGAGCCCATATCTTCGAATTCGCCATCAATATACTTCACAGAACATTATTCAACAAGCTTTTCCAATTAATTGAAGAACTAAATTTTGTGTGTAGGTACTTCGACCACACCTAAATACATTTGAAAGACTTGTTTGACCTATCACTTAGCAACGCAATTGTTTTCTCCAAGTCACAAGCGGAAATAGATGACGCGCGTGCTGAAACTAAATTATCTAGTAAGTTTAAAAAGTGGCGCGTTTTTGCTAATAATACAAAATAGTAAAATAAATATATTAAAACTGCAAAATATAAATATATTATGTGTACTGCATAATTAAGCGGAAAAATTAACAAAACTTATTAATAAATCTGCACAGGCAACTAGCAATACTTATTTTCTTAGAATCATCAAAGAATCATGAATTCTTGAATTCTTTGGAATCATGAACAGAACGCATTTTTGGTAACAAATACTGTTTGTTGTCAAATACTGCTGCAAAACATTTGTGTTGTGTGAATAAGTAAAGCACACCAAAACAAAGTTAAAAAAATTAAATAAATGTTCGACTTACATGTAAATACACATCGGTGTTGTATCGGTGCTGCTTGGACCTTTCTCCGGAGCCCATATCTTTGAATTATTAAACAAGCTTATTAAATAACTTCGTTATTATACAAGCTTTTCAAATTTATTGAAGAGCTACATAATTTGCGTGTTCTTCGACCACACGCAAATACAATTAAAAACAGAGATCTTTGTTCCATTGCTTAGCAACGCACATGTTTTCTCCAAGGCACAGGCGGAAATAGATGGCGCGTGTGCTGATTGAAAAATATCTTGTGAAAAGTCGTTTAAAAAGTGGCGCGTTTTTGCTAATAAAACATATTGGTAAAACAAAACATTTATTATATTAAAACAGAGTCACTATTAACGTAATTAAAAACGTTGTTAGTAACCAAGATTCATAGATAGTATAGGTTGCATGGTAACTTTAGACCAATGAGGAAAGAGAGCGGGAATACGTCACCCAGACGAGAAATTTAAATGTACTTCTTACATGATAATCTAGTATATGTATATTTTTGTTACAAATTATTATTATAATTATTATAATAATTATAATAATAATAATAACTATAATTTAACAGTTTCAAATAGCGGGTATAGGACTAAATAAAATAACTTTTGTTAATCGGCTGACGTGTTGGTAATACTTGTTACCTTCTTCAGAGCTAATTAACTAAGTAAATAAAAGTAAGATGTTGAAAAATTAATTATACAATTATATAATAATAATTTGTATTTAATTTTGATAACAGTTGTCAAATTTTATTATTACATTTAACTTTTATTTACTAAGTTAATTATTAGCTCTGAAGATGGTAACAAGTGTTACCGAAAGGTCAGCCGATTAACAAAAGTTATTTTATTTAGTCCTATACCCGCTATTTGAAACTGTTTACTTATAACCAAAGGACACAATGAACAACTTACAATAAAATAACTATAATAATTATTATAAAATAAAATAATAATTATAAAATAATTATTAATTTTATTTCTATAGCGCACAGGGTTCTTGCACTCAAGGCATAATACATGAAAGAAATGAAACAATCAAAAATACATTTGAAAATTATGTTTTATTTACAATTAAATAATTAAATTGAAAACAAACACAATGTATATGTATATAATCTTACCAGTCTTTTTTAATTTTTTTGGAAATGTTTTCAATAATTTTGATTGCAATGCATCTTCATAGTCATCGATAGCAAAATGGTTACTACATATTCTTTTATTAATGGGATTGAATTTGTCATTTCTGTAGCACAACCTCATCCATTCTTTCAGCAGACACTTATCTTTCGGAAAAATGAAATACATTATATGTTGACCTTCTGCTTTGGCCTTAACAGAATTATTTTTGCAAATTGCCACACTGCAAACATTAGCTCCCTTCATCTAAAAGTTAATTATTGCAATATTCATAACAACATACATTTTACAACACAACTTACAATTGAATTAAAATAGAACGAGAAAAGAAAATACACTTTTAGGTTAGTTTAACCGACGATTTAACTGCTTATTTATTGCCAAAACCACTTCAAAACACACCTACTGCACAAAACATTAGTTTGTCACAAAAATAATTTAATTACACCAACAACTTTTCACTAAATCTTAAAAAATATTAATTTTTCTTTGATTTCTGCATAAGACATACACATTTATATCGCCTGGATGACGCGTCAATATGGCTGCCGGTGACTCATACTTTTCTTACCAGGCAACCTATACTATCTATGAATCTTGGTTAGTAACGCCGTGTCGACTGGAATGAAGTTTGTCATAGATTTTTATTAGTCAATATTTCCACCACGGAAATAAATATTGTATATTAAGTTAAAAATTTTCACAACCAAACGAAATTTTCATTTGTGTAGTTATGTGTACTAATCGATCTATCCATTACTGTAATGATCGGTGGTTTGGCTAATTATTCCGGTTGGAATATTTCTTCTGACACCAGCCAATGTTAAATAAGTTTGCACTTACTTTTTGATGTTGAATTGTCCAGAACCATTAGCAATTTCTGGAATGATAGTTGGACCATTAACTTCCTTCTGGTTCGATTCTTCTGGGCAGTTTGGATGAACAATTGATGTGCGGGAAAGTTCAATTAAATTCACAATAATATTTCAATTTAGTTTTATATAACTTCAGAAAATGTAACTTCAGAAAATGTCACATGTTACATTGATTTACAAAAATACTTTTATTACAGCTTTAGGTTTCAGAATTGTTGCTTTCGACCGGTATTTTAATTATATTTCTTAAGTCTTTCAAGTCATTGATTTAACAGTGTTATCGCTAGCAATATCACTAGTGGGCAAATATATTCCACTCGCCTTCGGCTCGTGACATCTCCAGCCTTGATTTTAACTCGTCAATTATCGTCGAATTATATTTAGCCCACGAGTGGTATTTAGCAAGACAATATAATGATTTCGAACTATAAAACAGTAACAAAGTAAACTTAATAGTAATATGATATAGTAATATGATTTTATAAATATGAGATAGTAATAATAATATTTTATTCACAATCGTTATTGTAATGTTGTGATTACCAACGATTTAGAGGTCGGGAAGTTGAACATTACATACCTAGGTTCGTAATACTGTCAAATAATAAATATGATTGTTTGACACTTGCAACAGTAGAATTTACACAAGTATTTAATGTATTTCGCTATTTCCACACTTTTAATTACGTTTAAAAATTAATCTATAGTCCAACAGCACAACAAATTAATGAAAACTATCGTAAAAAACAACACAACACTGTATTTTTGTTTTGGACTCGAGTTTTGACAATCAATCAGATTTGCTGATCGAAAAGTGAATTTCCACCACGGTCGAATATGTGTTTTTATTTATATATTTGTTAATTCTTTCACTATTTATTTTACAAAAAGTGCCCAATGGGCTACAAAATCCACCCAACCACCCTCTGAACTTAAAATGAACAACAACTTTTAGTATTTTATACAAAACGATACAAAACGAAACGCGGCGTGGCGTGTTCGATGAAAAAGTGAGGTTCGAATTTTATTCCTCTTCTTCTTCCTCTTCTTCTTCCTAATTTTTACCACTAGGTGGCGCGCCGATTTGGATTAGACAATGCACTCGCACCAGCGAGTGCGTTCCGAAAACACAAAGTAGATAAACGATGCAACCCGTCTGCACAACAGGCCACGCTCCGAAAATACTAACAAAATAATAATACTAACACGTCCATCCTGTAACCAGCATGTCCTCATGCTAGAAATGAAAAATAACCAAAACGTCAAAATCAAAATGTACAATCGGCACGGTTGAGACTCTCAACTCAATGAAGTAGAACTTCTACTAACAAATGCAGAAATTATAGTTTTGGGACTCCCAAACTATGAACTGGCTACTGGGACTCCCAGAGCAACACAATAGCTGAGACTCTCAACTCAATAAAGTAGAACTTCTACTAACAAATGCAAAAATTATAGTTTTGGGACTCCCAAACTATGAACTGGCTACTGGGACTCCCAGAGCAACACAATAGCTGAGACTCTCAACTCAATAAAGTAGAACTTCTACTAACAAATGCAAAAATTATAGTTTTGGGACTCCCAAACTATGAACTGGCTACTGGGACTCCCAGAGCAACACATTATAAAGCAGTTTAAAGACTCTCTAGTCTTTGTCTTACCTAGCATCCAAACTACAATTGCAGAGATGTGGTTGGCCAAGCACGTAACTGTTCTCTGGAGGCAACCGTTGTTCTTTTTCCTCCTTTACTGAGACAATATCTCTCATTCGGTAAAATTTTTTTCACAACATACGGACCTTTAAATCTGGCCCCAAGTTTTCCTCTGCCTGGTGCTTGAGTGTCCTCCACCAGAACACGATCACCAACATCAAACAGACTTGCTGGTTTTCGGTTTTGATTCAAAGTATCTACAGTTGCTTCATAGTTTTCATTCAACCGTTTTTTTGTTTTCTCTAATACGATTTGATAATTTTGTTCCAATTGAACAACATTTTTCAACAATTCTTTTGTGGACGACAAAGGTGCATTTTTCCCAAACATCAACAGCACAGGTGTCGCTTGCGTTGCCGTACTGATAGTATTATTAACATTCTCCTCCACTTGAGAAAGAACATTAATCCAGGTGCTTTCTTTTTCGGCTGTTAATGTCGAACGCATCAGATTGAAAATAGTGCGCATCTGTCTTTCTACAATACCATTTCCTCTCGGTACTCCCGTCGCCACCAGATGAAGTTCACAACCAAATGCTTCTACAAACTGCTTGAAATCTTGCGCAGAAAATGCTGTTCCTCTGTCAGCTATAATTCGCTTAGGGTGACCAATTTCTGCAAACACGGTGTCCATTGCAACTATCGCATCATGAGAGGTTTTTCGAGCAACCGGCATTAACTTGCAAAACTTGGAGAATTCATCAATAATTACAAGAATTTGTGTACATCCATTGGATTTCACCAAAGGACCAGCATGATCAATGTGCCACACTTCCAGAGGTTGGTTCGCTTTCTCACCTAGTTGGTACCAACGAAGTTGTAGGAATATAGAATGGGTCTAATACCTCATATGTGTAGCCGAGTTGAAAGAGAGATCCGATATCGGTTTGTCTCTATCTTAGAATGCGGTGTAGCACCGTGTTGCCGCTCTTACGCGTAACTTTTGACACATACAGTTCATGCGGTGTTGCATTCACGTGTTTATGCTAGGTTAGATATTCCTTCGTAAACAAAGTGCACAAGTTTCATTGTTAAAGTATAAACGTAAAAATGGGCAAATACAAAAAGAATTGTTTGTTATGTAAGAATTCAGAGGATAAAACAAAAAATTCTGAAATTAGTTATCACAGGTACGTACAGTTTAAATGTATTAGTAATATTAGTAATTTGTGTGACTATTTTCTTTTAGATTTACACGTTCCAAAGAGCTAAAAGCTTTATGGATGGAAGTGTGCAATTTGGATCCGCGCACGGATGTAGTTAGAGCCAAACTGCTAAAATTGTGTTTAGAAAAGCTGCACCACATAGGAGTCAAGACATATTCCATAACATTTGATGGAGCCGCAAGCAACAAAACCATGTGCGAAAACTTGGGAGCCGAATTTGAGTATGGAGAAAAATTTCAACCATGGTTCATAAATCCCTGTACAAAGGAAAAAATGTTTATTTTTTTTGATGCCGTACATATGCTGAAATTAGTTCGCAACACTTTGGGAGACATGGGTACCTTGCTTCATCAAAATAAAATCATAAACTGGGATCACATTGTGCGGTTGCATAAATTTCAACAACAGGAAGGTCTTCGAGCTGGAAATAAATTAACAGTGAGACATATCAATTTTTTTGAAAACAAGATGAAAGTTTCTTTAGCAGCACAAACTCTAAGTGGAAGTGTTGGAGCTGCTCTAAGATATGTTGAAGAAAAACAATTT
This sequence comes from Cryptophagus acutangulus, assembly GCA_963556235.1. Taxonomy (NCBI): domain Eukaryota; kingdom Metazoa; phylum Arthropoda; class Insecta; order Coleoptera; family Cryptophagidae; genus Cryptophagus; species Cryptophagus acutangulus. Next base: position 96,260 of record CAUVYR010000333.1, on the reverse strand, counting down.
TCCGGGTTCCAAAACGCTGATGTAACAGCTGAGTTTTGCGAAACAATTAATAAAGCCTTTGACATGTTGAACGTTAGAAGCCGTTTTTCAAAAAAGAGATATGGAAGACCTTTAGATGCACAAAATATCGGTAAGTTGAAAGATATGGCAGCTGATATCAAACAATATATTTTGAATCTTTGTACCAACGACGGCAAGCCTGTTCTCTTTTCTCGTAGGAAAACAGGCTTTATTGGTTTAATTATTTGTTTAAATAATATGTTTGATCTGTTTGAATATTGTAGTCAGAAAGGAGAACTTGATTTTTTATTAACATTCAAGTTATCTCAAGACTTTCTTGAAAATTTTTTTTGCGCGATTAGAAGCAGAGGTGGTCATAACAACAACCCCACTGCAAAACAATTTGAGTCAGCTTACAAGCGATTAATAGTTCGCCATGAATTAGAATCTGTAAATACAGGAAATTGTATGCCGGATGGGGTTCAACTACTTTTTGCTTCAAGTGCTCGAAAACCTATTCAAAAGAAACAACTAATTTCAGAAGATATCAAAATTATTTCCAGATTGTTACAATTATCCCCATTTATAGAGAATGTTGTTGAGCACATCGCAGGTTTTGTAGTTAGAAGTGTGGAAAAAAAATTATCTTGTAACGTTTGCTATTCGCATTTAGAAAATGAGACTCTTTTAGAAAGTTATCCTTTGATAGGTCAAAAAAAATTTGGTAAACTTAAAATACCTTCAAAAGATGTGGTAATAATTGTCAAACATGCCGAAAAACTAATTAGATATTTTCAGGAAAAAACAAATTTTTTTAAAATTAAAAACTTACGAGAAATTATTGTTAATAAAACTTTTTCTGCGGTTTATGCCGTTGTATTTAATTCTAGTACAATGCATGAACATCTTTTGCAAGAAGACAAGATTTTAGATAATCACAAATCAAAATTAATAAAAAATATTTCAAACTCATATATTTCTTTAAGGCTATTCCATGAAGCTAGTAAAATCTCTCAACCGGCAATCAAAGTAAGGCATACATTAAATAAACAAATATTACACCGAAATCAATAACCAAATCAATTTTTTTTCCATTCTTTTGATCTACGCGTTTTGAAACGTCCAGAAAACATGTTTTTGGGGTAGGTCATATTTATTTTTTTCGATCACGATTACAACTAGGTCGTATAGTTTAATTTTGTTGTTGTTGTTATTGTTGTTGTGGTATTAAAACATTTTATTAGTTAATTTTATATTAAAAACTCAAATTACGAGACAACGGCAATATTTTACTCAATATTTTACTTAATATAAAAAGTAACTAATTGCTTTATTAATAAATCTGAATTACATTGTGTCGAACTTATTAACATTTTTTAAATGTTAATAAGTTATTTGAATTTTATTTGAATAATAATTCTTTGTTATGTTATTAATATAATTATTTGTTATGTTATGTCATGTTGTTATGTTATATTTGTTTGTTATATTATGTATTTAATAAAACATTCTACATTTTTTTAAATTTTTGTGATGTTTTTTAATTTTTTACGCAATGTGTACAAAATTTTGTATTTTGTATTTATTTATTTATAAATATATAAGTCTTTTTTAAGGTATTATTTAAGTCAAATGCTTTTAACCACGCATTTTTAAAATAATAAATTTAAATATACCGCGCATTTTTAATTTATATCGATCGCATTTTTAACGCATGACCCAAGAGCCTCTCTACACGGGAATTTTTCCCCTCATGCCGGACCCTGCGGAGTAGCCCAACTCGATGCTACACTTTCAGCACACGGTAGGTATAGGCTAGTGCTATTCTAGTATACTATAACTTCGTTGGTTGGTACAACCCTGACCGACGACCAGTATGAGATTTTCCAATTGCACATGCACGGCAGTTTTTGACATATTTGCGCACACTTTGTCGCATGCGGGGCCAATATAGAGATTCTTGAAGCTTGCTTATCATTTTACCAGCACCAATGTGCGTCGCCTCATCATGAAAAGCCCTTAAAACACGCAATCTTGCAATGGCGGGCACTTATATTGATGTTGTTCAGCTGTAGGTAAGCTACTTCCAATAACTTTTTGACAAAACTCGTCCTTATTTTGGTATTCTTGCATTGCTAACAACGGTTCTTGCAATTTTGTTTCATACAGAATTCTTCTAACTACCGGATTACGGCTCAAATAGTCAACATGAGCCATCTTTGGTCCAGGACGATACTGAATATCGAAATCAAATTCCTGTAGTTTTATCCACCAGCGAGCGACACGGGGGTGCATATCCTTTTTAAGAGCAGTGGCCCGCACAGAATTGCAATCAGTAAATATCGTGAAGCGGCGACCATATAAATAGGTACGAAAGTATTCAGTTGCGTTTACAATAGCCAAAGTTTCCAAGTCATAGGAGTGGTAGTTAGCTTCACATTCTGTTGTTCGACGACTAAAATATGCGATTGGGTGCACTAAGTTGTCGTGTTTCTGAAGTAATATTGCTCGAATACCCAAACTGCTAGCGTCCGTATGCAGCTCGACATCAGCCTTCGGATTATACAACATCAATACAGGGTGTTTCGTGAGTCGCTCAATGAGATCTTGACGTATTTCTTCATGTAATTCTGTCCACACAAACTCAACATCTTTGCGCAACAGTGCCGTTAAAGGCGCAGTTTTCACAGCAAAACCACAAATAAATCGACGGAAGTATCCAGCAAGACCCATGAACTGACGCACACCACGTTTATCCTTAGGCGGTTGCGTATTTTTCAGTGCGTTTACTTTGGTTGGACTGGGCTTAACACGACCATTACCAACAACTAGTCCCACATATTCTACTTCATTCTCAAGAAAACGACATTTTTCGTAGTTTAGAGCAAATCCGCAACTAGCAAGCGCATTCAATACTTTATCCAGATTCTCATATGCATCATCTCGATCTTTGCCAACAACCAACACATCGTCGATGTACACAAAAGCACTTGTGTTTTTCAAGTTTCCCAAAGCCTTATCAATTGCTCTTTGGTAGCAGGAGGGGGCATTCACGTAGCCAAAAGGCATCCTATTGTATTCAAAATGCCCATCAGGAGTCACAAAAGCAGTGACATGTTTTGAATCTTCGGCAATGTTCATTTGATGAAAACCGGCTCGCATATCCAGCACAGTAAAATACTGATATTGGTAAAGAGCATCAATTAAGTCCTGTATTCGAGGTAATGGATAATGCTCTTTTGCAACTCGTTTATTTACTTCTCTATAATCCACACACATTCTAGTGCTTCCATTCTTCTTCGCAACTAATACAATTGGACTTGCGTACTCAGACTTACTTTCTCGAACAATCCCTTCTCTGATCAGTTCGTCAATTAAAGATTTCACTCGAATTCTTTCGGCGTAGGCTAAATGCCGAGGCCGAAAAACAACAGGCGTAGAATCAGTTAACTTAACTACCATTTCTCCAGTAGTAATTGCAGTCGCAGTATTTTTACGATGTTTTTGTAGCAGAGCAAGTAATTTAGTCTTGTCATGCTCGTCCAATCCTGACATATCAACAGTAATTTCTTTACTCACATTCAAGGCGGCAATCACTGGAACAAACGAATTTTCGTATTGCAAATCAATATAACCGGATGATGTAGATATGGTTAACCCCGGCCGTTGTATAACATCTAAACCAATTAAAGCTTCAGATTTGCCCGGCAGAACATTATCTGGAACAATATGAAAATTAATTTCTACAACGATTTGAGGTAAAGCTACATAAAGAAGACATTGTCCGTTGCAGTTCACAGTGGCACCAACAGTAGCTAGCATGGTGCTATCATTCCGTATTCGAGCATTCAAACGCTTGGCAGTGCTTTCTCGTAAAAGTGATACTTCCGCTCCGGTGTCAATTAGGTACGAAAAAGATGCTCCCTTCTCTTCCAACAAGAGAGTTGCCAATGGTGTTCGCTGCAATGAACGCATCGGTTGAACACATCGAACTACTCGAAGCGCTTCATTCTTCTTTTTGTAGCATTCATCTTCCACATGACCAGGTTTTTTGCAGAATGCACACTCTTTCTGGAATGTCGAACTACCCGCCTCAACAATGGTTGGCCCAATTTTAGCATTCACCCGATCGTTACGACAATGCTTCTCACGATGTCCATTTTTTCCACACTTAAAGCAGTTGCCAAAAAATTTTTCAGCAGAACGCGCAGATGTAGCCGGAGTTGACGATTGTGCACTATATGATAGCTTCTGCGATCGAATGTTATTGCGCTCACGTGAATTTGTCACCTCCAATGGACGTTTCAATAGACGATGACTTTCGTTCCGCCGTTGTGACAAAGATTTCTGTTGAGCTTCATACTGTCCTAACAAACGCAATAAGTTTTGCTGATTTGCCGGTTCTCGCGCTTGAATCAACTCGCGCACACTTTTATTTTCGATTCCCGCTTCTACACAACTCAAAATATAATCCCAAGAAAGCTTCAAATATCGAATTTTAGTTAACGCATATTCTGTCAGAGTTTCGAATTCACCACTCCTTAAATTTGCAGCCCGAATCATTCGCGTTCCGTGCGTTTCACCGTCCGGAAAAGCATTTGCAAAATCCGTCACGAAATTGTCCCAATTTCGTTCTACCGGACGCCAATGATTATAAAAGTCAAGAGCTCTACCTTTAAGCGCATCTGCACACCGCACTATCATCCAATTTTCATCAATAGAGAGACGAATTTTGATTGCTGTGACATCTTCCAGCCATTCTTCCATTGTATGCTCAAGCTCATCTGGATTAAATGCAGCAAGACGAAATCGCGTGTCTTGTCTAATTGCTGTAGGTGCAGCGGCACCAGAAGCATGCTCCGAGCGCCGCTCAAGATGCTGCACAAACATCTGCATAGTTTCTTGCATTACTTGCATATACGATGATGCTTCCGGCACTGGTGTTGCACTTCCCTGCACACTCAAGTCTATCGGAAATGAATTGTTTGAATTTTGATCCATTTTTACGCGGTAATCCCACTTCTGATGTTAATTCTTTCACTATTTATTTTACAAAAAGTGCCCAATGGGCTACAAAATCCACCCAACCACCCTCTGAACTTAAAATGAACAACAACTTTTAGTATTTTATACAAAACGATACAAAACGAAACGCGGCGTGGCGTGTTCGATGAAAAAGTGAGGTTCGAATTTTATTCCTCTTCTTCTTCCTCTTCTTCTTCCTAATTTTTACCACTAGGTGGCGCGCCGATTTGGATTAGACAATGCACTCGCACCAGCGAGTGCGTTCCGAAAACACAAAGTAGATAAACGATGCAACCCGTCTGCACAACAGGCCACGCTCCGAAAATACTAACAAAATAATAATACTAACATATTTTTACATTTTTTTGATAATAAATTGTTCGATTGTGAATAAAATAGTATACATACCTAGGTGGGAATTTCATTACAGCCTCGCGCTTATATCTGACCTCGAGGCTTCGCCTCTCGGTCAAATATCAGCCCACGGCTGTAATGAATATCATTCCCATCTCGGTTGTAATATACTATTATAGTAATATGAGATAGTAATATGATTTTATACCCGTGAATACATATCATCCACTCGATTATCTTTTGTTTTTTTTATTTATATCCAATATGATAATTTCTGAGCTATGCAGTTTCGGTGTGGAAAATAGGATCTAGTGGGCCATGAATTATATTGTCGCTAGCAATATCACTAGTGGGCAAATATATTCGACGATAATTGACGAGTTAAAATCAAGGCTGGAGATGTCACGAGCCGAAGGCGAGTGGCATCTCCAGCCTTGATTTTAACGAGTCAATTATCGTCGAATTATATTTAGCCCACGAGTGGTATTTAGCAAGACAATATAATGATTTCGAACTATAAAACAGTAACAATGTAAACTTAATAGTAATATGATATAGTAATATGATTTTATAAATATGAGATAGTAATAATAATATTTTATAGTAATATGAGATAGTAATATGATTTTATACTTTTTTCTAATTTTGGCATGTAAAATGTGACTTTTCAAAATCGATTGTAGTTGGCAAACGGCACATTTTACGCAACTGGTGATGTAATGAAAAATATTTCACAACTGGTGATGAAAAGTTCCGAATAAAGCCTACTTGTTTTGATAAAATTCACTAAATTATTAATATCATAAGTTTAAAAAACTCTTTTTTGAGAAGGTTCTTGTAAAAATTAGAAAAAATCTTGTATGCAACATGTTAGGAAATGCTATTTTGTGTAACTCGCGTTATTTTGCAGAACTCGCTGCGCTCGTCCCGCAGAAATCCGCTCGTTACACAAAAAAATGCATTTCCTAACTGGTTGCATAAATAGCTATTATTGGATATAAATAAAAAAACAAAAGATAATCGAGTGGATGATATGTATTCACGGGTATAAAATCAGTTACGATATTGTTTATTATACCCGAATGATAGGGTCTGAGCTATGCGTTTTAGGTGCCCTAAACAGGTTCTAGTTGGCCATGAGTTATATTGTCCAAAATATAACACGACTATTTTGGTTGAGCTTCAAAACGCGACTGTTTTTACCCCTTCCTGTTTTTCAAAACAAGTTCTGCTTTTATACTAAAATGGTCTTTGTTTCTGTGAGAACCAGACCAATTAAAGTCAGAAATTGGAGCCAAAGCTAATATTTATGGCTGACAGTTTAGACATAGTTTTAACATGTGGTACTGCCTATAGTGCATTTATTTTCGCTAAAGATACAAAGCTCTTTTTTTGCTAATAAATGTCAACTGGCATTTGTGGATAGCAAAACACATCAATTATGTAATTTTATTACTTTGCTATGAATTTTATGGTTTTACCCATCTAAAACCATGTTCGTTAGTTTTCTGTAAAACCTTAACCAAAAATATCAAATTTCAACCGTTACACATGTGATGCTGTTTTTTTACTTTGTAACACAATCTATTAAAGAGTGTTTTCATATTTCAAATAGGTAAATTACTTTTAAATTCATTTTACGATCACAACATTACTTTTCATACCATACCATTTAATGTAATGGCTACGATGATTATTAGTAGTATTCAATTTAATACTTATATTAGTACTAGATTTATTAATATAAGTATTAATACTTATATTTAATACCGACATTTTAGGCTATACTCGTTAGAATCGCCAACATGAAGAGACTTCAAGTAAAGTTCAAAAATTGTTCTGACATTTTTGGAAAATTTTCTAATAACGGTGAAAAAGTTGTATAGAAAATCAAAACTTATAATATAATTTTATATTTTCAGATGATATATTATGCCCTCTTGTTAGCCTATTTTACTTCACTGCGATTAAAGAAGTAATGGCTGTTTCATTTCCAATCGGTATATTTATTTTTGGTTATTTATTGGGTTTAAGTCTGTATCTTATAATTACAAATCCTCCACTGCAAACATTTTTAAATTACCTACCTATGGTATCTTTTACGTTATATGTAAGTAATTAAATATAAATTTTGTATATTCTTTGGGTAAAGAAACATGGCGTTTGGTTGCAATACACAAGCGCATGACAATATGCTTCGATGCAGTATTGTCGGTTTGATGACGTATACATTGATGACGTGAATGCCATGATTCCTTGCACAGGCTATAAATAAATTTGACACTGAGTTTATCTTAGGCTTTTCTATCGGTGTTTAATTTTTGAGACAAAAATAAAAGTTTTCTGGTTCTACTAAAAACCACTTTATCATATTATTTAAATACTTGGAATTTAACAAGTGAAAAATTACAAAACAAAATGAGGAAACAAGCGAAAACTGTGATATTTTTTTGGAAATTATCTATAATTTTAGCTATTTGTAAAACTATATGTTCGTTACCTATTATTGGTGACGAGTACAATATTGATTTTCTTTACAAAATAATTAGCGATTATGGAGGTCGTTTCAAAGCTCTATTATATATCACCTACTATTTTTCTTTTCCAATAGTAGTTATTATAGTAATCGCCCAGGGGTGGTTATCGCTTTATTTGAGTTTGCATTGTACATTTCAATTTTATGTATTAAAAGAAAATTATTTGAAAATTTTCGATAACATCAAAGAAGACAACTTTGATCTGCGCTCGGATTTGAATTATCAAAATCGAGTCAAACATATTTTAATTGACACCGTCAAGCATCATCTACAAATGAAAAAGTATATTTAGTTCCAAATAATTTATTAAAATACAAAAACTATCATTTTTAGTGTGCTAGATCAAATAAACGAGTTGGCTTATATTGCTATCATCTTCTACTCAATTACTGGAATATTCGTTGTAATAAGTTCTGTATTTTTTATTCTAATGGTAATATATTGCAATAAACTACGTATCTCTAAAATATATTGCTTTTTTAGAAAATTAGTCCACCAAGCAATATTCGATTTATAATACTTGGAATAGAAGCCATAATTGGGATTCTTCAATTCGCATTTACTGGTCAGCTAATTTCAAATCAGGCATGTACATTTAAAAAATTGAAAATATTTTTATAATATTTTTTTTAATCTGAAATATTTGCATCTACTTTAATGTGGAATAGTCCTTTACAGCTTTTTGATAAAAGCAATCGAACTAGTTTCAGTATCTTGTTGCTTAATTCAATGACTACGTTTACGCCGTATGATTTCAATCGGCTTGAAACTGGATTGAACTGGAAGTCGGATTCAAATATACGGTGTAAACGTGCGGATTGGATTTTCAAGCCGATTGAATTGAAAAAGTCAAGCGGCTTGATCATTTTTTAATAAAAATGTGCCGTACAACTATACAACTACAACTCAATTACTAACAATTTATTTAAAGGTTATGTAGGAAGAGTAGATATGTCAACATGACAGAGAAAAATATACTCGTGAAGTTAGCACTTTCGACCATCTCTTTTTACGAATTGAAAGTATATTGACAAATCCGCTTCAAATAAGAGCGGAATAAACACCTTAGGATTAGTCAAGTCAAGCTACTTGAATTTCAAGCCGATTGAAATTTTACGGCGTAAACGTAGTCAATGAAACCATTGGTGATAAATTGTTCTGGTATAGTTGTTCTGGATTTCTCATTAATGAAAAAAGTATTTATAAACATCAAAATATCAAAGCGACATGATAATAAATTTAAATTGTTCTAGGTTTTGAAATCGTCTTTTTCAGTACTAGCATTTTTGTATGCCGTAGTTTGAATAATCAAAGTAAACATATTATTGTTATATTATATTTAGATTTAACTGCTTACATATTATAATATTTAGAAGAATTACTTTAGATCAAGAATATTCTAATGAAGAGTATAATAGTTATTTAAGTATTAAGGTCAGTAAGTGTATACTACCGGTGAAGGGTGTGTTTGGAGATCGAGACGTAGTCAAGATCTTGGGCATGGATGCGGTGGGAGGCATGAATGCGGTGCTCACCAGGAATAAAATCTGGGAGGCCATCGAGTCCAGGACCGGCAGTCTAGAGAGCAAGGGGGCCAACCTGGAGAACCTATGGATATATGCCGCCGATATGAAAGCTGCCACTCTAACAATACGCACTATAGGCAGTCTGGTGGCCCAGAAACTGGTGTTCAGCGGGATTATTAAACGTGTCGGTAGAGAGAAAAGTGTACCTGGGTAGGTGCTTTCGATGCTGGGCCTACTACCACTTTGTGGTGAACTACAAGTGTTACGACCGAAGCAATAACTGCCAACGTTGTGGTAAGGAAGGCTACCAAATTCAGATTTGCAAAAACGAGATTGCAGAGCTGCGGAGAGGGTGCATCCGAGTAAAAAGTCTTCAGACGAGGCGTCGTGGAAGCAATATCCCGTACGGTGGCATCTTGCTAAACGCGGCCTATGCGCTGAGGACTACTACAAAGTAATAAAGAAGCTAAGAGATGGAATTAAAGTGGCAAAAAGACGGTGTTGGGAGCAAATTAATGCAGTGGTGGACAAAAACCCATGGGGAGATGGGTGGTGTGCAGGCGCACGGGAGTACGGGCTACCTTGAAGCTAGACGTGAATAGCTTGAATGAGGCAAGCAGTGGAGAAGGTACGAGTGGTCATGACCGTGGGAGCCAAAAAAGCGGCGGCGGAAGAATTGGCACCTAGAATGACAGCGGGCCCGGATGGCAAACCACTGGAGGAAGACCATCAAGGGGCTTGTGGAAAGCCAGTACGGCATCCAAAAGGTGCGTTCAACTTTGGACGCTATCCAGGATGTGGTTGGGTTCTCCAAAAATCCAAAATAGTGGACTTGGAGGCAGAGAGAAATCTGTCCGCAATAAGATCCACCTAAGAGCAATGAGGGACACGTGGCAGTCAAGATGGGCGACGAGCCAGACAGAACGGTGGACTAGACTTTAATCCCGAAGGTGGATGTTTGGGTGGAAAGGAATCACGGAGTGGTGGACTACTCCCGGAGGTTTGGACTGCGAGAGGACGACGCATGTGTAAACTGCGATGTCATGTACTACCAAAGGTGCATCAGCTGACGATCGGAGGTGGTGGCCGGCGAAGAAGAGGTGCTCGTGAGCATTAAAGATAAAAACATTTGCCAATACATGTTGACGTCGGAGGATCCGTAGATGGTGGTCCATAGTCTGGTGAGGGAGGGACATCATAGCACGGAAGGGTAAAGATCAGCGGGAAGCACGAACGGTGGAGGAGCAGCGCGGATGACAAGAAAAGCAAAGGATGATGATTGATGGAGGGATAAAGAAAAGGCGATAAAGAAAAAGGGCTGGCTACCCTGAAGTAATGCCAGAGCAGTTCAGGGTTAATTGCTCAAAGAGGGGTTTTAAACAGTATGAGTCCGGCACTACATGGCATGCTAGAACCTCTAGTGTCCATGAAGATTTCTCCTCCTCCTAGAGAAAAAAGTAACGGACGCAGTGCCATAGCCATCCATACAGTGACCATCAATTTCAAATAAAATTAATATAAGTTTGCGAATTTAATTATTTCATTATTAACGACTAATAATTCAGAATCGAACATTAATTTACTGACTCGTACTTTTAAGTTTTTATTTAAATAAAATTATGTTTAGTAACGTTTCAGGTAAAGTTGTATGGATATTTATTATGATAACGCATTTATTGGTCAGCTAATTTTAAATCAGGTATAAACTTTTAAAAAAATTAAAAATATTTTAATAGTAATTTTGGTTTAGTTGAAGCTTTTGCATGTACAGTCGCGGCCAGGAAATTTTAATCAAGTAAGATTTTTAATCAAGTAAGTAGGTTTTTGAAAAAATTTCCTATAGTGAATCAAACTTTAAAAAACATTCAGAAATTCAGTGGCGTACAATTTATTTTTAAATTATAAAAACATAAAATAAATAAAAAATTAACAATTTTATTTTAAAGTTTAACATTAATGAAAATTATTAGGTTAATTAATTTAATTAGATATACAAATAACAAAATTGAATCACATTCGAAGACAACAAATAAAATATATTTTTTTTAAATTAAAAATTGTGCTTTTTCCGCACTGAATTTCGTCAGCTACTCGTTGCAACGACCACCCTTCGTCTAATATTGCTATTGCAAAACCTTTTTCAGCTTCGGTTAACGTATGATACGGCATATGAAACTTTGTAAAAGTAAGAATAAAACTGACAAATCTGCTAGTTTTTAAATTAAACTGACTTATCAGAAATAGAAAAGTAAGCTGTGGTTTAAAAACCACAATTGCAAATGAAAAACACACCGTGCGGAATTTTCTGGCCCTGACTGTACTTTAATGTGGAATAGTCCTTTACAGTTTTTTGATAAAAGCAATCAAACCATTTTTAGTATTTTGTTGCTAAATTCATTGAAACCATTGATGATTAATTGTTCTGATATAGTTGTTCATGATATTTCATTAATTAAAAAGGTATTTATAAACATCAAAATACCAGACCGACTTTTTCTCGATACTAACATTTTTGTATGCCGTAGTTGGAATAATCTAAGTAGACGATTTTTCAATTACGTTGCGGTTTTATAATCCACATTAAATACTTTTAATTTTTAATACTTACCCAATAATGGAATTTAACACAATATTTTTTAAAAATGAACTAAAACTAAAAAATAATTAACATCTCACATCGATTGGGATTATGGTATGATTTTAGGAAATAAACAATAATTATAAACAATACAAAATGTCCAATAAATTTTTATTTCATTTAGCACTAATAATAAATAATATAAATATTTTAATATAATTTTAACTATTAATACATTGGAATTAAACAAAATTTTATTGCTTAACCTGCAAACTATTTCTATAAATTTTCATACAAAAAACACAAAAGTGAAATAACATATTATTACAAAAACAAACATAATGCATCCATAAAAAATTCATTGGTCAATATAAAAATACTGAATTTTATTTAATTCAAAAATATATCTATTTTTAATGCACTGTTTTATTAGTATTTAGCCCCCTTTTGATATATCATTTATTATATTTCATTTTCAATACTTTTAATAATAGTATATGCCCACACTTTCGAATATTCCAATATGTTTGAGATGAACCCGATAATTTAAAAATTAAAATAATTTCTTATTTGTTTAATCAATTTCATTTGACACATTGAAGGCTAAAATAACTTTGTGATTGTGTTTAAATTCGCATATAGCTGCTTAATTGCCATTGCAGCCTATGGATTGGTCATAGAAGAAAAATTGCTAATCCACATGTAGATCCCGGTCCCAATCGGCCGTTTGTCAAATATTATAGACAAATATGTTTAAGAATGACAAATGTGTTCAAAACTTATGCAAGAAAAAATGTGACTTTTTGAATATTTGAATATTCCAATATGTTTGAGATAAAACGGAAAACTAAACCAAAAAATTATTTCAGAATAGAAATAGAAAACTGCATTGGAAATGATCACGGATGAAAGTCTCAGTTAAATCAGAGTAAAATCAGCCTTCACGTAACATAAAGTAACGTAGTGGTATCATCACGTCACGATACAAAAACTCTGGCTAAAAGCAGCTTAGAATAAAAAGTTATCTTTCATAAAAAAAGGAATTTAAAAAACATCTATCAAAAAGTGCCTCATGGGTGGTGTGGAAATGAGATTAACAAGTAGCTACTTCTTTTAAAAAATAAAAAATGTTTACATTTATTTTATTTTATTTTTTTATTTTGGTATAAGTACTCTTTTAAAAAAAGTTACTGTTAACAAAACATATAATTATAATTACTAATTATAATAAATAAAAAAAGAATGAATTAAAAAAAAAATATAAATATATAAAATAAAAAAAGAATATATTAAAAAATATATAAAAATATAAATTAATATACTATATATAAAAAAAGAATTTATTATTATTAAATATAATTATAATTTTAAATAATATATAAAATAAAAAAAATATATAGTGTATAAAATAAAAAATAATAAAACCGATGAGTGGAAAAGACATGTGTTGACAAGTCATGTGTAGATAAGACAAAAAAAAAAAAATTAATAAAAGAAAAAAGATATTTTGCAGGTATGGCCCTCTTTTTTAGCACGGCAATGTAATGAATATTATTCCCACCTCGGTTGTAATTAAAAAAAAAAAAATAAAAAAAAATAAAAAAAATAAAAAAAATGCTTTGCTTTAATGCTTTAATGCTTACATGCTTACATACTTACACGATTAAATACTTGCTTAAATTCTTAATTGTTTAAATTTAATATAACATAATATAATATTAATAATTATCATAGATATTTTTATATATAATATGTATTATATAATTATTTTTATATCGTTATTTTTTTAACAATTAATTACTATTTAACCATTATAATGTCTTTTGTCTTTCAGGAATTTTTTTTTTAAAAAGTATCTATCAAAAAGTGCTGTGAAATGAACTAGCCAGCATGCTTGAAGAATAAACTATATAGAAACTAGTAACCCTTAAGAAGGCAATACATATCGAAATCATGCAAGAAGAAGCGGTAAGTGGAAGCCCAGAATCAAGAAATAATAGAGAAAGCCACCGGAAAGCGTATCCGATTTTGTTTTTTTGAAAATTGTTTTTGGTGCGTTTTTAGAACTATTTCTCAAAATATTATAATATTTAAATGTGAATATAGGTTCATATACCAATAAATGAATTAAAACCGTTTTTGTTTCTTATTGAAAGTTTTTGGGGAAAAACCGTAGTTAGTATTTGTATCGAGCCGATAAACAGACCAATACAACAAAAAGAATACAGCTAACAAATATTTAGTATTCAAAATATAGTATTCCAATATGCTTGAGATGAACAAGAAAACTTAATAACTTAAAGTTATAAAATTTAAATTTTTTAACCAAATTATCAGTCGTGATTCAAAATAAAACCCCCGGGGTTTCTAATTGCTCTGATAGTGAAAAATAAAAAAGTAGCTAAAATTCAAGAGTAGAGTCTCATCGAATATGTTTAAGATATATAGGTACCAATATCGAGACCAATATACTATTTGAAATGCAAAACATTAGAGTTGATAAATAATCAAGTATAACAAAGCGTCAAAATTTCCTTAGGCCTTTGTTACTTTATTATTTAACATATATCTCCAATTAGAGTATTCTTAATATTAATATGTAATTTGTGATCAAATTAAGTTGCCTACTATGTCAAAATTTCGATAAACGACAAATGTAAGAAGAAAGTAATATAATATGTTCTGAAAAAACTTTAAAACATGGTATTGCGTATATTATTCGTTCAGTAAAAAATTGACAATTAAAAAACTATTGCGCACTCGTCGAAACTCTATACCAGGCAAGCAAATAACCTACGACTTGACAGCCCGCGCGTAAAAGAACCTGCATCGTCCTAGTAGCGAAGTCAATGTTATTGTAATAGACCTAAATGGGAGGAGACTCTGACAGTAGTGTAAGATGTGAGTTCTGGAACACAAAGGGATGCCGCCGTTCAATGTAAACAAATGAGTAGCGTTATCATGTATATTTCTGAGAATTTTGTGTGATAAATGTCGGCATCGATTGTAATAATTGTAATCATATGTGATAACACATGTATAAATGTGTGATAAGTAACTGACCATTTTAAGCCATGGGGATTCTGAAACAATGACGTCATTGTATAAAAAAATTGTAGCCAGAACGTATATACGGATACTGGAACAAAATGCTGACATAGCGTTAAAGACCCTGGGGATACTAGAACAGCGCAGTGCATGACAAAATCTGTGTTTAGCAGCGCAATTTTATTTTCTACATGTACGCTTATGAGGGGTACTGAAACACTACATTTTTTGCTGTGCAAATATTTGCCGACTTAGCAAAAACTGTATACGACATTTCTGAAACAACACGGTGACGTCAGCATAGTAAAATAATACATATCACATATAGAGATAAAGACTGGAAAAAAAAAAACATTTTTAAAACAACGCATTATTATAAAACACATTCTGTGTTTATAGTTGTGCAATATTATTTTCTACTTATGTTACGGTACTGGAACACTTCATATTTTATTGTACAGTTATTTGCTGACTTAGCAAAAGTACGAAATTTCAGAAACAACAACAGAAGCTAAAATATAATTCATACAATTGCGCAGTGGTTGGAAAATATCATTATAAATAATATTTATTCTATCCTGCAATTGAAATCTAACTCTTGTAAAAGAAGGTAGTGTAATTAAAGTTGTGTACTTTGGTGAGTATTTACTTTTATTATCTCAATAAATAACTTAAATACACGTTTGTTTCAATTTTTTATCCATTTAATTTCAATTTTGTTTTAAGAAAACAACAATGAACAATTTTCCATCTGACATTTTTGACACCGATTTGCTCTCCTATGGAGGGTTGTTAAATCTAGAACATTCGCATTGTATCACAAATTCTGTGTTTAGTTGCGCATATATAAATATTTTGTGATGTAAATTCAAATTGTGTAATATTATTCAAAATAATATTCATTCAACGATTGAACTCCATCAAAGAATAAACTCAATAAAAGTTGACGTGCTTTGGTAAGTATATTTATTTTGCTATTTTCATTTTTTTTTTTATTTTTTTTTTATTATTTTATAATATAGTAAAAACAATGTGGACTTGCTATGCGTTGGATAATCTAAATAAAGAGCATGACGGTGAACAGGATACGTTTGAAAATAAAGTGAGACATCATATGGGAGTTCTAAATATTCTAGCTATGGAGTATTGCCTCGAACAAAATAGGTTGAATCCATTTCTGGAACCTGAAGAATGTGCAAAGAAAGAATTGGATTGCCACAACGCTATTGAAGCATGTGAAACGCTATTGAAGCATACTACTTAGATGGAAAAATTGATAAGACGCGTCTGAATTTTCTACTATCTAAATTTAAACAACCGATGAAAAACTCTAGTGATACTGTTGATAATAATTAGTGTATTGTTTAAATAAAATAAATGTATTAATAAAGAAAAAAAAATATTTATATATTTTATTTGAATGATTTTTTTAACTACATTTTTTATTACAAATTGTTTAATATAATTTATTACATATTATTTTTTTTGATCCAAGAATTATGAGAGCTGTCAAATCCTAACCATTTGACTAATAAATTGTCACCGCGTCTTTTAATTATTTTTTCCACTAGATAGATGTCGGGATTTTTAACTTTCAATAATTCTTGTTCGTAAAAACACCCCTCAATTTTGTTGTTTTGATAGTCTTTGATTCTATATGTCTTCGGATTAGTAAGCAAAATTTTGTCGATAGTAAATATTTCTGTAGACCAATTCGGTGTGTATCCTTTTTCAAATACCTCCTTATATTTACTAACGCGTACTTGTTCACCCAATCTGAATTTTGACTTAGTAGAATCAACCATTTTTATACGATTGAATGATTTTCTGAGAACATCTTTTTCATTTTTACTGTTTACATCTGTAGGTTTCATTCCGATGGTGCGATGTATTGAATTATTATAGTCTTCCAATAATGATGGAAGGATGTTTATCCATTTATATGATCCTTGTAAGCTAAATCTTTTCCACATTTTCTGTTTCAGGGTGCGATTAAATCTTTCACATATACTCGCCTTTAAATTGCTATACGTTGAATAATGATTTACTTGGTATGTGGTTAAGAGAGCTTTAAATTTGGAGTTATAGAATTCTTTACCATGATCAGTTTGCAAGTTTTGAGGACTTCGTCCACTAGATAATATTTTTGTCATAGCTTGAACTACATCCCCAGCTGATTTTCGTTTTAAAGGAACAGCCCATGCATATTTTGAAAAATTATCAATAACGGTTAGCATGTAATTGTAACCTTTGTTTACTTTTGCATATGGAATCATTTCGACCAAATCTGCTTGCCATGATTCATCCAAACCTTTGATAATTACGTGCCTTCTACGATAATTTCTTCTGGCAGGAGCATGCAATTCTTTTACTAATTGTTCTTTTGCTTCACTCATCTTGATATATTATTTAATAATGTGATAACATCAAAATAATTTATGTATATAAAGATTTTTTATATTTATATTTAATTATATATTCTTACGTTGGGATTTTAATAAAGTTATCTGAGCTTCTAAATAAATAATATGTTTACTGGTTTGCTCGATAAGACTTTGATATTCTTTAAAATTGTTTTCTGATAGTGTTGCTGTTGTTTCATTTTTATTCATGATAACTAATAGCATATTGTTTATATCCATTACATCGTTTTTTAGTTGAGTCATATCGTTATAGATTTTTTGTATGTTTTTATTAATATTTTGGGTCGTATTGTCTACATAATTTTTATTGGTAGCATCATTTTCAGCTTCTGGATTTGCTACATTTCGTAAGAGTTTATTATTAATGTTAAAATGTTCATCATTTGTTAAAAGAAATCCAACTCCAGGAGGACCGTGTGGTAGAATGCTGCTGCGTATGCTTTTATCAGTTTTATCATTTATCCAATGATTACCAAACTTATCAACACTCATGTTAAACGATCTTGAGTTTAAAAATGCAACTAAGCAATTAGTTTAAATTGTTATTAATATATAATACCCGCTTCTCGTAACTCTTCGACTATTGATATTATTTCATTTTGATGATTGTTGTTTCCAGCTGCTTGCGACGCAATTAATAATCTTAAACGATCGACTAATTCATTTGGATCATCCCAATATGCATAATCTATACTAGGAGGCAAACCTTCTATTTTCATACTTTTAGGTAAACCAAAACCCTGCGCATTCTCTAATTTGATCGATGATCTTCTTTTTGATCTACCACTTTTATCATCTTCAAATAGTTTTGATATATATTTGCGATATTTCTCTCCTCTGGATGCGGAAATTTTACCGCTAGATTTGTATTTTTGCTTATGACCGTTAGATGTTATCAATATTTCCTTGTAATTAACATAGTCATTTTCAGTAATAATATGATCATTAGGTAACTTCTTAAATAGTAACTCTAGTAAACCCTCAAAAATCGGACAATTAAAATCCTTTACAGTGATTTTACCATCATGGAAATATATTGGACTGTCACCAATCATTTGTGTATTGTTTACCACTCTTACACCATAAACATGATCAAGATTTGGAATTTCACCTTTTATCGTTGAAAGTTTTTCATATTTACTAATAATGTTTCTGTTATCATTATCTTCTTTAATGTTATTAACTTCTAATTGTTTTATTCGGTTGGTGCTTTTTGTCACTTCAATTAGTTCGTTTAATGGGTTAGTAACTGAACTTAATTTATAGTTCAACTCGTCATCCGACATCATTTTTCCCAATTTTAATAGTCGATGTTTTCTTCGTATGGCATTACTAGTTGATACAATTTTTCGCAAAATATTTCTTTTATCTTTGCTTTCTATTAACGACATTTTTGGGTAAGTTTGTTATCAAGTTGTAAATTCACTTCAAATATCTAAGTCAAGTTCAACGTCAAGTTAAACGATTTAAGTTAAGTTTGAGGTCAAGTTGTAAGTCAAGTTCATACGTTTAAGTTAAGTTCAACGTCAAGTTAAACGATTTAAGTTAAGTTTGAGGTCAAGTTGTAAGTCAAGTTCATACGTTTAAGTTAAGTTCAACGTCAAGTTAAGCGATTTAAGTTAAGTTTGAGGTCAAGTTGTATGTTAAGTTCATACGTTTAAGTTAAGTTCAACTTCAACTTAAATGATTTAAGTTAAGTTGGAGGTCAAGTTGTAGGTTAAGTTCCTACGTTTCAGTTAAGTTAGATGTCAAGTTGTATGTTAAGTTCAAAGATTGAAGTTAAGTTTTGCAGAAAGTTAAGTTATTAATCAATTAAACTGTGTAACTGCCAATGATGGAATGATAGATATATCTTTATATTCTCATATTTAAAGAACTTTTGTTTTCTCTTCGAATATGTCAGTTATTTACTTATATTAACAAAACAATCAAACCCCTGACGATAGCGCCCGATATTAACATCTCTGTCTTTGTCTATAACTAAGAAACCAAATTTGTCTTTCCAACAGAACCTACACAAGTTCTGAAATTTATCATATTTCATGTCTGTATTAACATGATCGTCATATACATGTCGCAGATTTAAATCATCTTGTTTAAAAATAATTATTAAATTTGTGTTATCTCTGATGAGATGTTTAGGGATACGACTATATGTTTGACATAAATAAAAACTATCAACATCTTTGTGACGTCCCATACTAAAATACTCTCTTATATGGTTTTGTTTTTCACAAGCAACATCGTCAAATACAAATATAGAATTTGTTTTAGCTTCATTTGGAGGTATAATACTTTCATTTTCCGAAAATGTAAAATATCCAATATTTTCGATCGGTTCTAATACTTTTCGCAGCAATTCATACTTAGGTTGATATAAAGATTTTGAATAAATGTAAACATTTTCAAAACGAAGACCATTTATATGCATAAGTAATGATAATAAAACATTCGTTTTTCCACAATTTGAAGGTCCACAAATTATGCATCTTATCGTGTTTGGTAATAATTCCCCGTGTCTTTTATTTATAGATGTTTTATTGTCTGTTAACAAATCGTAGTTTGTAATTTTCAGACTATCTTGTTGTTTATTGAATCGCATCTTGATGGTAACTGCTTATATACAGCATTACACAATACAATTATAATCAATTGATTAGTGAAGGTTAATGGGTAAAGATGGATCGTAAGAATAAGAAAAAAACTACTAAACGCAAGGCAGTCAAAGGAAAAGGGGTACTTAATTGGGCAATTAATAATCTTCCTTTCGAAATGCATGTACCAGGATATCAGTACTGTGGCCCAGGCACTAAATTAGCAAAGCGCTTACAAAATGGAGATCCTGGTATAAATCCTCTTGATGCCTCATGTAAGGAGCATGATATTGCATATTCACAAAACAAAGATAACCTTGCCAATCGACATAAAGCTGATAAAATATTAGCCGAAAAAGCATGGAAGCGAGTTTTTGCAAAAGACGCAAAGATGGGTGAGAAAGTAATAGCATGGTCTGTGGCAAATGCAATGAAAGCAAAATCTAAACTTGGTATGGGACAGAGCTTTTCTGAAAATACAAATAAAAAATTAAAAACAACATTCAAAAGGAAACAGAAACTTTTGTCTCTAAAGAAACTTATAAGCATGTCGAAGAAAGCAGTTAAAGATGCAAAAATAACCGATTCAAAAACCGCAATAAAATGTGCGATGAATACTGTTCATGCTTTAGTAAAAAATGTTGGTGGAAAGCATAATATAAAAAAGTCTAGAATTATATCAATTCCTAAAACTGGAGGATTTTTACCAATGCTTGTTCCTATTTTTGCGGGATTAAGTGCGATTGGAGCACTAGCTGGAGGGGCTGCTGGTATTGCTAAAGCTGTTAACGATGCCGGTGCAGCAAAAAAGTTACTCGAAGAAAACCAACGCCATAATAAAGCTATGGAAGCAGTAAAAGTTGGTGGTCATGGTTTATATATGCAACCTTATAAGAAAGGCTATGGTTTATATATTTCACCACCTAAAAATAACTCAAAAAATTCAAAAAACTAATTGATAAGCTACCCGATAGAGCGTTAACCGATAGTGAGCTTTACTGCTATGCAAAACAGCTTAAAATAAAACATTTTCGTGGAGTGTTTATGAGAAACGATCTGCCAAAGAAAGTTAATAAGAACGAGTGTGGGATTGTAAATTTAGATGATAAGAACGGTCCTGGTACCCATTGGGTATGCTACAGAAAGCTAGGAAGTAATGTTATGTATTTTGATAGCTTTGGAAATCTTCGACCACCAGCGGAAGTTGTTAAATATCTAGGAGGTAGCGTTAATTATAACTATGAAACTTTTCAAAACTATAACACATTTGTGTGTGGTCACTTATGTTTAAAATTTCTCTGTAATCAATTATATCAATGATAAATAAATATCAGCTGTTTGAAAATTGTTCATTTGATATCCAACCATACAACGATGTCGTTTACCCTTTCACTGTCTGGTAACGGATCAGTGTTATCTACAAATTATTTTCCTCCAATACAGCTATCCGAAAGTGAAAATTATGAATTAGGTTTGGTTAATTTTCAAACTTTTAATTCCATTCCGAATATAGATGTGGATCATAACAAAATGTACATAGATGATTTTATTGTTACTTTGCCTGTGGGTTCGTATGAGTTAACAGATATTGCTGAATATATAAAGAGTGAAGTAGAGAGCAAAGGAATCGTTTTTGAAATGAAAGCTAATAATAATACTTTAAAGTGTTTGTTAAAATGCAATCGAACCATAAACTTTACTCCTAAAGATTCAATCTATAAATTATTGAGATTTAAAAACGATGTTTTGCAGCCAAATATTCAACATGAATCTGATCTGCCGGTTGATATTCTTAAAATTAATTCAATACGAATCGAATGCAATATTATTAGCGGTGCATATTTAAATGACCATCAAGCACATACGTTATATGAGTTTTTCCCAATTGTTCCACCTGGTTATAAAATAGTTCAAGAACCTGTAAACGTTATCTATTTACCAATAAACACACGTTCAATAGATAATATAACTCTTCAAATACTCGATCAAGATAATAATTTGGTCAATTTTAGAGGTGAAGTGATTACGATAAGGTTGCACGTAAGAAAATATTGAAAATGGGAATTGTTTACAACGGAAATAATGATGTTAGTTCTCTAAAAAGAATTGTCAAAACATATTTTAAAGAAGAACAATGCAAGAAGATGGTCACTCGTGCACCACAAATCAAAGCACTCACATCTGCAAGCAGAGCAACATTGGAGAGTCTAAATCTTATAGTTGCCCCCATCAAATCGAAGATACCACCAGCTGTAAAATAAAATTTAATTGTACTAAAGTGATTTCCAAACATTTACGCTTGTTTTTTGTAAAGTCCTTTCGAGTTACATTAGCGCTATCAATACGTATTAAAAAAAGATTCAATGATGGCTAATATGCTAAATATTCGTGCAAATGTAGAGTTCGATGATTCGATATCTAATAATGAAATTCATGCACATCAACCATATGCATCGTCTACATTTAACAACAATGATGAAATTCGTATAACAATTCAAAATCAAGATTTATATGTCAGACCCAACAAAAGCTGTTTGCATATTTTCGGTCGATTGTTAAAAGAAGATGGTACTGCTGTAGCACACACAAAAATTATCAACAATGGATTATGCCATTTATTTGATGAAATTCGTTACGAATTAAACGGTGTAGAAATAGATAGATGTAAAAATGTTGGAATTACATCAACGATAAAAGGATATTTTTCTGTTAATGTAAACAAAAGTCAAATGTTAGAAAATGCTGGATGGAAACCTAAGCCTGATACTAACATTACCGATGCTGAAGGATACTTTGATGTAGTTATACCGCTTAATATGCTGTTGGGTTTTGCTGAAGATTATCTAAAAGTTATTGTTAATGTTAAGCATGAACTTATCCTTGTTAGGTCAAGAACTGATTTAAATGCTATTATCCAAACAGAAGCTGAACCATTTAAGTTTATTTTAAATAAAATTGAGTGGAGAGTTCCATATATTACACTTGCCGACAAACATAAGGTTGAAATGTTACATTTTATTGAAAAAGATCCAACAATTTCCATGAGTTTTCGAACATGGGAGTTATATGAATATCCTATGCTTCAAACAACAGAAAAACAAATTTGGACAATAAAAACTACTACTCAATTAGAAAAACCTCGGTTTGTAATTCTAGGTTTTCAAACTGGTCGTAAAAATAATGCTGCAATGGATATCAGTAAGTTCGATCATTGTCGGCTTAATAATGTTAAGTTGTATTTAAATTCCCAATCATATCCATATGGAAATTTGAATTTAGACTTAGAGCACAACCAATATGCTTTACTGTATGAGATGTATGTAGGATTTCAAAGTGCTTATTATTTACATGAAAGCGAACCGTTGTTAAGCAAATCTGATTTTATAAATATTGCTCCGCTTATTCTAATAGATTGTTCTCAACAAAACGAATCTCTTAAATCTGCCCCTGTTGATATTCGTTTAGAATTTGAATCAAAGGAAAGGTTTCCTCGAAATACAACGGCCTACTGTTTAATTTTGCATGATCGAATAGTTGAGTATAAACCAATTAGCGGTAGAGTACAGAAGTTAGTGTAACATTTTCTTTCAAATGATGGAGTTCATTGCAGATTTTCAAGGTTTTATGAAAAAAACCGAATTTATTTTTAAAGAAGTAGCATTAATATCAATTGATGATCCAAAAAATACAAAAGTATTTGTATTTAGTGCTCCAAATGATTGGGAATATTTATGTTCTGAAAAACCATCAAAGAATTGGCTTCTGAATCATCATCATGGTATACATTGGCAAACTGTTGGAATTCCATACAAAAATTTAAACAATGTGCTTCATGATGCATTGAATGGGGCTATGACAATTTATGTAAAAGGGTTAGATAAACAACAATGGTTGGAGAAGTGTGGCTTTTCTAATGTTGAGAACTTAGAAAATATGGGGTGCCCTGCTCTGAAGCTACTACAAAAAGAAAAAATAGTACTCCAAAAATGCTCTTCAGCACATTTGAATGCAAATATTAATTATTGTGCTTTTAAAAATGCCCAACTCTTACAAAAATGGTTTATATCAAATCGAAAACCCAAAATAGGTCAAGCAATTTCATCGTTTTACCAAAAGAAGCAACTTGCGTTAATGACAGTTCAAGAAATTGAGTGTTTACCAATAGAATTTTTGACCACATTTGCCGCTGATTGTATAGAATCTGTTTGGGAAAAATTATCAAATAATTTGAAGCTTAATCCAAATATTTATGACTGTAGGCGTTGTTTTCAACATTATAATACATCCAGTCGAGATCAGATTGATGGTCCTCCACCGATGATACGTAACTGCCCAGAATGTTCATTCAAATAATAAACTTATTAAGAAATGAATTCGGACAATAGTGCAAATAAAATCCACGTTCGCTTTGACCTAAATCAAAACAAAATTTACCCAATGGTGCAATGGTCATTTGCTTATCAAGCAGCGAGAAAAGGACCTTGGGAAGAGTTTGCAAGGGATCGAAGCAGATTTAAAAACCGAATTGGACATGTTGAAAATAAAATAAAATCGATTTTCAATACAGACGATCGTCAAAGAATATTTGAGCAACGCTTTGTTCAAAATATAATAAATTAAATATATTAATGATTGGTCATTGATTGATATATGATTTCGGAAGATGTTCAATAAACAAAAATTAGTTTTTAGTAACTATAGTTTATTATATACATGTTAGAATATATTTTGTATTAAAAATTAAATATATTATAGAGAATATTACATTGTTTAACATATTGAATATTATTATAAAATTCTTGTAATATACATTTTATTTATAGTACCTTAATCTTGTAGTATTAGTATATTTATTTCTCGGTATTTATATCTGTGTTTATTTAATAAAAATAAAACTAGAAATATGTTTATACTTTTTTATTTACACACACTCATTATCGACAAAAAAATATCAACACAAATCTTATTAAACATTTTTTTTTATCCAAAAGTACATTATATAAAAAAAAAAATAAAACAAAATTAAATACAAAAACAACTTAATATCTATACTTACTTAAAATTAGAATACAACAATTTTAACTAGCCTATAATTGTATAGAATAATGACCCCACGGCAAGGTATCGATATTATTTTCTTGAATATATCTCTTATCATCAAAAGCACTTAATGCGATTTTATTTTGTTTAACAGTATTAACTTCATGTAGCTTTGATAATATTCTATGTTGTGATTTATATAAACTGGCTTGTTCAAATAAACAATTCTTATATTCATCGAAAGTCAGCTTTTGAACAACCGATTTACCTATTCCTTTAGCTTTATTAATATCTTTATTATTTATCGAATATGAATACATTTTAGATCGCAAACCCACAAACTTATCCATAATTTGACCACTCAATTCGTCTTTGAATAGTCCTAAAACTTTTTTATTAATTCTGGGGAAATTATAACAATTGTTCTCAGCATAATCAGACGTATCAAACCATTGTTTTAAGTCTGGAAATATATCTTCATAAAAGTTATTTGTTATTATGGAATAAATTAATGAATCCGTGTCTGTATATAAAAGTTTTAAGCTTGCTGATTCATATTTATTTTTCATATATTCATAGTGAAACTTATATATTAAACATTTGCTAATATCCAAAATAGCCATTCCTACATATAGAGGCTTATTAAATTTTATTTTTAATCTATTTAATTCAATTGCTGCAAAATCTTCATCAAATATTACCCTATCTTTAAAGTTTGGTTTACCCATGAATTTTCCAGCCCCATAACTACCTTCCCATTCCGAAACTAATTTTATATCACGCATTTTCCTAACATTTTGCATGCTTTTACCAAAAACACTATTATTTTTCAATTTATAATAACTTTTCTCAAACTCGTTAGTTGATTCCATTCGCAATTTTGTATTTTTGAGAATGTATGGACGCATCCAAGCTGATTGATCAAATTCTAATATACGATGAATTTTGGTAATAATTAAGCCATGATTAAGACACTGCTTCAAATTTCTATAATGAATAATATATTTGCTTTTTGATTCTAAAGTTGTTAAAAGTTTTGGGTGTTTTCCATTAATTGGAGTTTTATTTTCTGGACAAAATGGAAAATCCCTATGAAAATCATGTAAATTTTCAGGGTAGTTTAAATCAACTTCTAATATATACCCTTTTTTATAATCATCTTGAATTTGCAATACATTGAAGTGTTTACATTTGTTTTCATTAAGCCATTTAAAATTTCCGGTAGGAAGGCATTGACACATTGCCCATCCATATAAATTCACTGCATCTAAATAAATGAGGTATGATTCTGGTTGAGATTCGTCAAAAGTTGGCATGTATCGATTATTAGCAACAGCATATCGATTACAACATTGACTAATACCACCACGAATACCTCTTTCTATAAACAATAACATATCAATGTCTGTCATCAATTCAAGTTTAATTTTTGTTGATTTTAATAAACTGTCCCAAGATAGTGCGGGAGCGGTAATATAATTAGCGGGATCTAGATCATAGGTTTTTTTACATAAAAGACGAAATTCTTCAAATACATCCGCTAGCAAAAGAACGTCAGTTTTTAAATATATGTCTGTGTACTCTCCTAAGTTTTTACAATCAAATTCTGAATACACTTTTTGAGCATGAGCATATTCATCATCTTTAATATCAGTCTGAGTTAAGTTATTAAAAAAATATTTTCTATCAGGTAATGATTTTTCTTCAAAACGCTTAAAGCTGTCTAAGTAGGTATATGGAAGTACGCCTTTTCTAAGTAAGAGAGCTAATTTTGAGTCTGCCACATTTTTAAAATATTCTTTGGTAATATTATATTCTTTTAGGTATGACGACAATTTATCTAAAGATGAAGCCATAAAATTAAAAGAATCTATGAATCTTAGTTTCATTGTATTAGAACAATTATATTTAGTAAAACACTTGTATTTCTCTTTATTTATAGGAATTGCTTTAATTATCCCTGGATTTTTAATATGCACTTCACCATTACGATCTTTGATTTTTTTTTCATGCAATTCTCGAATAATAAAATGTGCATCATAACCTTGAAGATTATGAAAAACTACAACTATATCTGATGGAAGTTTATAATTAAGGTTACAACTAACATGAGAAGCTCCTCTAAATTTACCAGTCAAATGACAATGATCTTTAACTTTGGTTAATAAATCTTCTTCCTCTCCTTCTAATGCATAATCTGAAGGTGGTATAAATGGTCCTTCACAAATATGACAAATATTGGCATGTTCAAACTCATCCAATTCCACTTGTGATAGTGTTAGCATTTCTTTTTTATCTGCATAAATGGCTGCTACTTTCTCTGTAATTGTATTTAGTTTATCTACAAACCATTCAATACAATTTTCACCTCTGAATAATTCTAATTCTGAATATCCGTCATCAAAATTACATTTTAAATAATAAGAAATGCTACATGGCACGTGTTTTTGGTATGCATTTGTATAACTTTGAGAGTTAGTAGGTTCGCATGTATCAATAGGTAAAATAAGACATTCTAAATCTGCATAAATTATAAAAGGAAGCATTTCCTTATTTTTATGATTTTTGAAATAAAGCCACTTAGTAGATTCAGTTGGCATGACACATTTTGCGGGAGCCGCCTTTGAACAATCAATTTTATGTTGCTTAAATTTAGATTCCTGATAAAAATAACATAAACATTTATCACATAACCAGCGAGAGCCGCGATGCTGACTTGTCATTTGACTACTCACTAATCTAGATAAATTCTTAATCCAACAGAAATGATATTTTGGTGTATGTTCTTCTACTATATTTTTTTCGGGAATCTCTGCCATTAATAAATTAATATGTACATTTTTATGATTATTTGATATATATACAGGCAATATCTCATATTTAACATTTGTATTTTCTTTTCTATTTATTGATTCAATTTCACATACATCATCATCACCACAATCAGTTAAGATAAGCCAATCGCTGTAATTTTTCAACGCGTATACATTAATAGACATATTATTTTGTTCTTCAAATTTTGGAATTTGAGTCAAATCCATGGGAAATGAAATTTTATCTAAATTAAGAATGTCTCTAAAGTGTGGATAAGACAAAACTCTGTGTGGGTTATGTTTAGCTGGTCGAAGGGCTGAAACTATAGCCCAGGCAAAGCAACATTCATCGTTGGATTGTACATTTATTACTGCTTTTTTAGCCTGAACATATTTAGGCAAAGTATAAAAATTACTGCCCACAGTAAAAGGAACATATTTATTAACATTTAAATTAACCTGTATAATGTTGTGTAGGGCCCAACCACTATCTCGCTCTTGATATTCTTGCAGCTTTGTTAAAATTGTTTCATTGGCTTCATCGTACCATTTCTTCAGTTCATTGTTCTGATAAATCACTTCATATTTTGAATTAAAATAAATTGTCTTTACCTCTTCGGTTTTTGGAAGAATCATTTCACAAACTAAACATAATTGTGCTTTAATCGGTGCTATATTTCTAAGTTCATTTAATTTTGTTTGAATTAAATTAAATGTTGTTTGCAAAAAACGCTTTGGGTCTAATACTTTATTAGTGTTTAATATTGTACTTGTTAGCATTCGCCGTCGGAAAGCTGATTCTGTTTGAATTAATTCCAATTCCTTATCGGAAACATTTGTTTGATGCACATTTTTATTTACAACTTTATTTAACACTGTATTTATATAACTAGAGTATTTGTTATTATCACTTATTTTTTTGTATTTAATTTGTGGTTCGTTAATTTCCACTATAGACCGATTATTATTCTGGTTTAACACTGGATTTATACATTCACCCCGAACATTTCGTTTTCTAATTTGTTGTTGCTGTGGACGATTTACTTTTTCTAACACAGACTGTATGTATGATTGGTACGAATTTTCCATCTGCAAAACACTTGGTCGCATAAGAAAAATAAGAAAAAAAGTTTATAGCCTACGTACTTTGATGATGATGATGAATGTGATGAATAAAGTTGATTAACTGAGATAACTGAGTTTTATTTATTTAACACTTTTACATATAAAATTAAATTTTTTTTTTTTTGTGTGTTTTTAAACATTAGAAACCTACAAATGTAAAGTCTTGGTTTATTATTAAAAATTCTTAATGGGCACAGCAAAATATGTACTGTTTCAGTACCTCTCATAAGCGTACATGTAGAAAATAAAATTGCGCTGCTAAACACAGATTTTGTCATGCACTGCGCTGTTCTAGTATCCCCAGGGTCTTTAACGCTATGTCAGCATTTTGTTCCAGTATCCGTATATACGTTCTGGCTACAATTTTTTTATACAATGACGTCATTGTTTCAGAATCCCCATGGCTTAAAATGGTCAGTTACTTATCACACATTTATACATGTGTTATCACATATGATTACAATTATTACAATCGATGCCGACATTTATCACACAAAATTCTCAGAAATATACATGATAACGCTACTCATTTGTTTACATTGAACGGCGGCATCCCTTTGTGTTCCAGAACTCACATCTTACACTACTTCTGACTGTCTCCATTTTTCCGTGCGCCATTCTATTAGTTTTATTTGAAATCATCTCTACTAACAACCGCCTAGCAGGAACTTCTTTAGGTAAAGGGCTTTACTAAATAATTGAAAAAGAACCTTTAATTTTATACCGTACCAAATATTTGAGTAATAATTTTACATAAAAAAATTATATAAAAAAGCTTTTTGTTGTCATTTTACACATCCTACATAATTTCCTCCGTAATAAAATCATAAAATGTCTTTGATGTAAAATTACTAGTTTATATTAGCACATTACATAAATTGGATGGTTATATTAAATACTTGGAGCCAGATTTTTATTGATAAATATCGGTAACATTACATGGTAATGTATTCTGTGATATTTAATGCCTCTCTGTCGTAAAAATTCTAATTTTTATTTAAAATGTTACATATAAGATTCGGAGTGATAGTAAATGTGCTTGCTTTAATAATTTTTTAATTTAATCCTCAAAAACCAAGAAACCGATTTCCAGTAAGTTTGGATCATTTGTAAGATTGAGGCTCAATATACCAACAAATATACACCGATGTAGACTAACTGATTTAGGTTGAGTAAACAGTTTATATTCGATTATGTTTGAGATGAGCATGTACATCAGACAGTGGAAGAATTCAATATTTGAGATAAACAGGCAAACTAAACCTAAAAATTAATTCAGAATATTACAAAAGTCCAATGGAATTTCCGCCAGTAAAAGTTTCAGTTAAATCCGAGTATAGTCAGCTTTCACGTCACATAACGTAGTGCATAACGTCATGATACCAAAAGACAGATAACGTAATAAAAATCGACATGTGTAAATTCCATTATGTATGACATGAAAGTTATGTATAACTCAAAAAAAATGTGAATTTTTCAGTATTCCCATGTGCTTGAGATGAACAATCAGTTCATTATTTGAATTCAACATTGGATAAAAATACAAAATAATAAATATACCTTTTCCTGTCAAAAATGATTTTTACTGTTTAAGTAATACTATATTACGTTTTGTAGACTCTAAAGATGGTTTAAGCAAATAAACCGAAACCGGTCAGTTATAAAATTGTTTGATTTTGAATCTTGTCCAACAACTTCCAAAATTCTCGTACATTCAACTTTTAATCATTTCTGGACGAAAATTAAGAATTAAAATAAATATACCATTATTGATAAACAAAACAACTAGTTGTATTATTATTTAAATTACTATTAATTAATAAATATCTAAAATACCTATAAGTACTATATGATAAAATAATATTATAAATTCAAAATGAATATTTTGCAAATATGTTTAGCGAATTAGTTTGAATCAATAATTTTTTGTTTAAAATAGCAGCAACCCGAGCAGCAACACCCGAACATTGAAAATCTAAATTTGGTGAGTTGATTATTTACAGTACAAAAAACTTCACATTAAAATCAGCCAAAACTTAGTTTCCTTTTTATTAATTTTTATTTTATTCAGCGTCAATAAAAAGTGTTTTTATATTTTTGTATTAATTTTTTTTTATTTATTTTTTGTATTTTGTGTTTTTGTAAGTAGTTTTACTACTTGCTAAGATTTAAAATACTGCATTAATAATTTCAGGAAATTTTTCTCAAAATTGTTAAATTTTTTTTTAAAAGTTTTTAAATTCAGTCTAATTTTAGATTCCCAAAAAACACAAAGATGGAATTATAATAAAGTAAAGTTCGGTAACGCTCGCATATTGAGTTCACTTTTCAATATAACCTTACATATTTCTGCCGTTTAGGTGATGAAGCGAAGGTTCATCACCTAAACGGCAGAATGGCACAGTACAAAATTTAAAAGATTTCCAAAATAAAATAATTCAAACAAAGTTTGGACCCCATTTTCGTGTTTCTTAAAGAAAAAGTAAAAGTGATTTTTAGACCATCTAAATAGACAATGGAGCCAGAGCTTTTCTTGCTTTTGCCAAATATTCGAATATGTTTGAGATAATTATATATTACTTGAAATGCAAAACATTTTAATTAAGTAATTGAAATGTTTCAAAGTCTTCTTCAGATTAATTACTAACTTGCAAGAATGGGAATGGATAACGAGATTCCCAACTATCTCTACCTACTATATCTAGTTGGAACGACTGCAAGGTGAGATAAAAATTTAGCGTGGAAAAAACCCACAAACTTATTGTTTATGGAACAAGGTGAATGCCAGTCAATTTAATATGAAGTCAAAGTAAATGCCAAACAAATCTATGTCAATTTGTAAATAAGACAATGCGACAAGCACATGGTTGAAAACCGTTATAGGTGTCAACATGTTCGGAACCAATATGTTCGTTCATGTTCGAAGTCAATAATCTCTAAACGGATAAAAAGCAAAAATTATTTTAGCGTTAATCTTTAAATTTTTACGCTAAGCAAATTGATCAACAGTTGTGAGTAGACATGCAGCAGTTGGTGATATCCAACTTGATGTTCATCTTGACCAGGAATAACGAATTACTTTTATCAAGAATTATGAAGAAGTAGCCGTAGATTCAGTTGATTCGGAATTAAAAAGAAAAACGTCCTTAACCTACTGAATGTAAATCAAG
Source organism: Cryptophagus acutangulus (assembly GCA_963556235.1). Taxonomy (NCBI): domain Eukaryota; kingdom Metazoa; phylum Arthropoda; class Insecta; order Coleoptera; family Cryptophagidae; genus Cryptophagus; species Cryptophagus acutangulus. Next base: position 64,027 of record CAUVYR010000333.1, on the reverse strand, counting down.
ATTATAGGCTCGTGCTTTATCAAAATTTTCCATCTGTTATGGTATGAAATCCAAAAAGGAAATACATAACGATCAAAGCGTCAAGTAGTGTTTATAGTTTTGGCAAAAAATATGAAACTATTCTATTTGCGACTGGATTTGTTGCGTATTCTTGATGCGCAATCATACAAAAATTTACGCCGTGCTCCAAGTGGTAAACCTTGTAAATAATTTTTTGAAGCAGCTAAGAAGAATAATTTAGTTGAAGATTATGGAGAATTGAATCGTGCAATTGAAGAATATATGACGTATGGTGATGTGCAAAATTTAAGTGAACGATTTGCATTTTATAAGCTAGCAATCAATCACTCAATAGAAACCAAAATGTCTAATTAAGACTGAATATAAGGTTTACATTGATTGAGGGCAATACTATTAACCTGGTAGAAAAAAAGGCAAAGAATATTCTTGAGTCTCATAATAAAAGTCTCGAATTTCTTCAATTGTACTTTTTAATTAAATAATTAAGAATAAATACGGACGATGGCATTGACAAACATCGTGACAATGCAGCAGTTGAAATAAAAAAATATAATGTCGCTTAATAATGTCACCCTTCACGTAACATAACGTAACGTACTGGTACCATAACGTACTAGTACCATAACGTCACGATACGAAAAAATAAGCAACGTAACAAGAAAAAAGTTTAAAAAAAATGTGAATGTTTAAATATGTGAGTATTCCAATATGATTGAGATGAACATTCATTTCATAAATATTGTTCACTAGGTTAGAAGCAGTGGAAGTGAGAGCAGCAAGTCAGGGTGGGTGGTTTTATAAAACCAACATTTCCAAAAAGGCAGTGAAAGCGAGAACGAAAGCAAGAGAGAGAAAAAAATGCAAAATCCTCTAAAAAACAACTGCTCCGAAAAAAAATCCGCAAAAAATTATATTCGATTATGTTCAAGTTGAGCATGTGTTGCCAGAAGTTCTACAAGGAGAAATGGGAATGTTTGAATTTGAGTATTCCATAATGCTTGAGAGGATCAGAAAACTACGTTCTAGAACAGTCAAAATAGTGGTTAGATATATCAACTTTAAAATCAACATACCGCCAACTAAACTTAACCAAAATTGGAAATATTTTCGATCATGTTTGAGATGAGCATGTGTTGCCAGAAGTTGGAGAAATGAGAATGTTTGACTTTGAGTATTCCAATATGCTTAAGATGATGAACGCATTTATGTAAAAATCAATTTATATAAATTAAATTACACTTAATAAAATTACATTTTGATCGCAAAAGGGACCTTTTGTTTGGTCGGGGCCCTGACATATAAAGCCCATGCCTAAATTCGACACTATGAAAGTTCTAAAAAAAGCTTAATAGCTTAAAAATGCAAGTTTTGCAGTTGTGGCTAAAATTTAGAAATTTTATTTTATTACTATTTAAATCAATATATGAGGTCATCTTTTCTATAGATGAGTTTATAATTTTGTTTACGAATTAAATTGACAATGCGTGTTAGGAATTGTAATTGCATCATATCATCAAAAGTAAATTTAAACAATTTTTAAAAAATACTCTTTCATCAGTTTGGCTAATAGTATTAAGTATTGCACTAATTATTGAATGAATTGCATATATAAGGAGTGCATAATGCAAAAAGTTAGCAGTTACTGAGCCAGTAAGTCAGTCTTGGAGTTTTGGCTGAGTTTGTTCAGTCAAGCACTTAGAGTCTCGAGTTTCAGGTAGTCAGTAGTGGATGTTTGGCAAATCTTATTGAGATCGATTATCGAAAGTGAGTGGCTAAATGAAAGACAAGAATAAGAAGTGCGAGAATAAGTGCAACACGCATTAAAAAAAAGCAGGAGTGAAGTACGTTTGAAATTGTGTGTTACTGAATCCACCAACTAGGCCATCGTCAACGTTTCCGCCAGCCAGCAACAACTCCAGCCACAACCCACCAACAAGCGGCTTCGTAACGTCGAGCACAAATAACAAAATGTAAGTGCAAAAACTTAAGACTGGCAACCAATTGTAAAGACGAGATGTCTACCTTGCCTTATGAAACCTTAGAATTGTAGAAGTAGGTTTTTTGTAATATATTTGTATTCTGTAAATGTTTAATTTGAATTTTATTTAAACAATGAATAACCTTTTCCTGTATGTAAGGGAGAAAACCGGCGACACAGTGTGCTGCGCAGTATCATATTCATTGCGAAAAAAAAATTGTACAGTAGCAACTTATGCGCAGAAATATAAACTAAATAAAAAAAAATATATTGCGCAAAAATATTAAAATAAATTAAATAAATAATAAATGTTGCGCGCAAAACATTCTACTATAAATACTTAATCTTAGAAATTTTAAAATAAATAAAATAAATAATAGCAGTATATAAATAAATATATACTAGCAATAAGTTTAATGGTTAAGAAAAGTGTCTTTTTATAATTTTTTTGATTTAGATTTTATGGTGAATGTCCGCGTCATGTAACAGTGGACTTAGGCCTTTAGTTTTAATTAAACGGGCGACGACTATAAAAAAACGAGCGAAAATCTCTGCCTCATGGGTGGTGTGGAAATGAGATTACCAATACAATTCCCAATCCAACAGATCCCTGATCAATTTACTTAATAATATTGTATTTAGTACAAAATTTAGTTTATTTTATTTTGTATTTTATTCATTTTTTGATAATGTAACTATGACTCTATTCTCTTAAGATAGCCAAATGCCTTGCGATTGAATTAATGACGCGCATGAATAGATAACGAGATTCCCACCGTCCCTACCTACTATCTAGCGAAACCACTTCCAAAGAAACGGGCTTTAAAAAATTAGGGCAAAACGAAGAGCCTGTTGTGCTTGACTCTAATTTAATTACTTTTAGGCTTTATCTGATTAATACTCGTAATTTAATAATATTAATATAATATAAGTAACTACCTTTGAAGCAATTTTCGTCTACAGATTTTTATCTAGAGATGCTGAGCTTATCTCGTTGAAAGCACTTTGCCTACCAGGTCAGATTTATCAAAACCCTATGTTTTAATTATTTGACAACTGTCAAAATTTAAATTGCAGGTAGCTCTACTGAATTAAGTTACTCAAATTCAACATTTGTAAATAGTCATTGCCTTTTTTTGTATTTGACGAATATTGTATAGTTTTAGTTCAATATTCTAGAAAAAGGTAAAAATGCCAAGGTAAAAATTTACCTTGAAAAATTAAAAATTGAATTTCTCGTTATTTTTACTCAAAAAACAAGCAAACATTTATTGGACTCCTAGGAAGGAATTTAATTTTTTAGCTTCCAATATGGCTTTTCGTAAACTGTGTGTACATTTAAGGCAAAGAGGCTGTGATTTATACTGGAAGTAAAGATGCAGTCTCGAAATTTTCACAAATTCCTAGACTTGCTAAAAGGTTGAGGTAGCTAGTTTCTTTGATATATCAATAGTAGGCTAAATCCTGTTAAAGCACAATATATTATCAACCCAAAAAATTTGATTAATTTTCAAATCGTGTTTCACGCCCAAACAAGTTTCTTATTAAAATGTTGGCATATTTCCACTTGACTTTAAAAAAGTATTAATTAGTTACTTGTATAAAGAATAGCACAGACGCTGACCAATAGAATTTTGTATGCATGCATTTTGAAAATGCCTTTAGATATTTATATCATTCATGGCGTGCAATATGATTAGTGAAACCGTTACATATACATTTAACGACAATAGCAGTCAAAAAACAATTGTCTTCAAATAAATAAAATGTCTTCACTTATCTTTAAATATGTAGATTGTTACTGTTGCGTTGACTTTTCTTTGATTTTGGGTGATCCCTAGACTGGAAACGGAAGTAGTTCTCGGTCTGATACATTATTTTCAGGATATGTCTATTTTCCTTAAAAGATGCCTTCAAAGCAAGAAGACTTTTCAGCCGATAGCTATCCAGCAGAAGGATGATTGAATCAATGTTGGAAAAAAGTAGAATAAATATTGCTCCTTTTCAAAAGTTTCTACTTCTGTTTTTGGCAGATGTGTACAATGATTCTTTACTGAAACCAAATACTTTTATTATAAATTTGCCGTTAAATTACTAAAGTGTATCTTTTTTGCGTTTACCTTTTCTTGGATAGATCTGCATTTCTGGACAATGCAATAATACTGTTCGTCGTATATTATTCAATGGAATCAAGATTCATCTCGAGTTTCATTAAAACAATTAGTTAAAAATCCTAGTTTTCCTCTAGTTGGACATTCTTTATGATACCTTCTTGGATGGTAGTTCTTAAATTTTTTCAGAATAGTATGTCAGTATAGTCGACTTGCTTGCGTTGTGGTCCCTGGTATCGAATAATGTGCTAGACGTACTTTTCTATTGCTACGCTGTGCCAGCGCAGCAATAAATATGCTATATGCTAACAATAATAAGAACGTATGTCTGCCAGCGCTGCGACATGACTTCACAGATTTTATGAATACGTATGTCTTTCGTCTTGTTTTCGTTCAGTAGCGTCGTATAAATATACTATTTTTATTTTTGTACTGGCGTGTCGCTGCTGCTTGGAAGATATTCTACGCTACTGGTAAAATGTTTACATGGCCTTCAATTGATTTGGTGCAGGCGCAATCAGCTGGGAACACACAGCTCAGAACGAAAACGGTTTGACTTTAAGTAGATCTTTGCGCCTTCGGCGGAATCGAAATCTGCAGTATCGGGCGGGGAGAATATACCGTTTCGGTAATCCTTGTGTTGGTCGTACTACCATTTCATTCATAGCTTTTCCATCAATTTTTTTTTAAAGTTGAATGAAGCGAGTTGCTGAAAAACAATTTTAACCACATTGTACACTTAATTCCAAAGTCAATTGTATTATCCAAATCATACAAAATAAAAAGATCTAAAGTTTTCGAAAAGCATTCAAAAGATTTTGATATTGCGCCAATTAGTATTATAAAACAGTGAGATAAAAAGTGAGATAATTCGAATACTCATACGATGTGGTACTTGTATATGCCCAACTGGAATGAATCAAAGATGAGGTTTGATTCTTTGATAAAAAGTAAATTCTTTGATAAAACATTTGAATGGAAAGAAAGAACAAAAAATGCTGGACAAGTTGTTTTTATTGTTTGGTTTGTAATTTATTTTCGAAAAACATTAGTGATCCTATTAATATTAGTATTCCAGTATTTCTATATACAGCAAAAATTATTATTGAACGTAATGTAATGTTAGGTTTAGCTATGGGCCATAGCGGCAGATTTAGGCAGGGTATGTATAAGCTGGCAGCCCAGGGCCCCAATCACACAAAGGATCTTCTTTGCGGCCAATTTTTTTTAAACTAAAATTAAGAATCTGCACATTGGGATATAATCGAGTATGAAACAGTCATAAAATTCATCGATTTTATTGTATTTTTCGAAATCAAAAATTCACTGGGTCTGACATTCTACCCAACCCACTTAGCTTTGGGGCCTGTGCATACCCTGCAAACCCTCTGTAAGTGCCTCAAATAAACAAAAAAAAACGAAACGCTGCTAATATCAGGGCCCCAAAATTACTGTCTGTCCAGGGCCCCTCAAGTTTTCGGTCCGCCAGTAGGACAATTTTGTGTAACGTATGGTAATAATATCTGATTGGTTAAATCTTAAATGTAAAGTTACGGCTACTGATAAACCTTGTGAGGTTAAATCTAGCGTACCAAAACACACTTACAAAAAAAAAAAAATATTTACGACTTACATGTTACATGTACAGAAAACTTTACATGATAATACTAACAAAATATTTTATGATAATACTTGTTCTTGCACGGTTCGATCGGTCCTTACTTTGGAGCACTTATCTTCAAATTAATCAATAAATATTTAATGAATATTGTTCTACAATTTATTGAAGAACTATTAAATTTCGTGTGTGTTTTAAACCGCGCCCAAATACAACTAATAAGTTTGCTGATCTAGTTACCTAGCAATACACTCATTTTTTCCAAGGCGGAACCAAGAGCTAATAAAGAGAATGTATAACCAAGTTATACATTCAGCAACTAAAGAGCTAATCTACTGTTTCTTCAGTTTATGCCCAATAATTTAGCCAAAGCTGCAACTTTAGATTTAGCTATAAAGCATCTATGTATAGTACATTAGACAATTAACAAGCTTCACAAGCTTAACATACGAATTGGCGAGATTGATTTAATCTTAATCTTAAATGCAAAGATACAGCTACTGCTAAACATCTGTATAAATAAGACCAGCATACCAAAAGAAATTTAAAAAGAAAAAGATAATTTACGACTTACATGTTCAGAATATATATTTTATGAAAATATTTGTTCTTGCACCGTTCCATCGGAAGTATTAGTCTTTATTCTGGAGCGCTTATCTTCAACTTAGTTATTAAATACTTAATGAAATATCTTCTCCAATTTTTTGAAGAGCAATAAAATTTTGTGTGTGTAATATTCAACCGCACCCAAATACAACTAATAAGTTTGGTCGTCTCGTTACCTAGCAACCCAACTGTTTTTTTCAAGGCACTCTTTTAACTTTTTCCATAAATATGACAAAGCGCAGTACAACAAGGAAAAAGATGGCGCCCACGCTCGTAAATAAATATCTAGCGATAAACCGTTCAAAAAGTGGCGCGAAATTTATCAACAAAATATTCGTAAAATAAATCAATAATATTATATCAAAACAAATCTTTAAAATGTAACGTACTTGTTACTATATCTATAAAATATGTTTATCTGCTTGCGTTTCGAAATGACAACTTTATGAGTGTAATTTTTAATGTCATAATGACATGCATTATGACAATAAAGACTATACTGATTTTCGAGCTGATTACATTATAGTACTGAGTACTATAATGAATTCATTATGGTACTCAGTACTATAATGAAACTGAATACTGTATTAAAATTCAATAAAATTTTCAATCAACTAACAAAATGTGCAAAATATGGCAAAAAACTTTTTGAAAATTTATTTAAATTTATTACAAATTATGAAGAAATTAATTAAACAAATTAACGATTGTAAACATTAATAGTAGCAATTGTACAATTATTCAAATTAACGCCAGAAACTTTTTCAGGGGTCGAAAATGCTGTAGTTTCTGTTGTAGTTGTAGCATGATAAATCTGCATATTTTGCAAATCCATCTGCTTCAACATTTTTTTTTCACCAAGAATTGCGGTTGACACTTTTTTCTTATTTTCAATGGAACTTTCTACATATCCCTCTGCTACAGTGCTACTTTTCCAACCTCCGTGGCGTTTGATTGTTTGAAGATCTGCTCCGGAATCTGCCAATAACGAGGCAGAAGATCTCCTAAAGCAATGACCAGTGTATTCCTCCGGATGAGGAAGCTTTAGAAAAGTAGCTATCATTTTTGGAGTATTTCCAAAGGTATGAATTCCAACTGGTTGCTTGGTACACTTTTTGTTTCTATATGAGACAAAAAAACGACTATGATCGCTCTGGTTTGGACGCATTACAACATACTGCCGAACAAGTTCTACCATATTCACTCCTTGAACATTCCCAGATGTAACGTAAAATTCTCGTGGTTTATTAGTTTTGGTGTCTGGTATAAAAACTCGAAAACCCTGACCTTCATCTGTTACATGTTCGAAACGTAAATTCTTGAGTTCTTCTCTTCTACAAGCTCCACTTAGCGCAATAATCATTGTTATCTTCATCAATAAATATTTCTCATTTTCGGCCTCTAACAAAAACTTTGCAATGTCTTGCTTCGTGAAAATTCTAGATTTCTTAGCTCTATATCCATTGGATTTACGCTTCAAAAACGCAATTAGATGGATGTACTTGCTAATGTCAACATTTTTTCGAAGTGATAGAATGCTTCGTAGCATCGAGTAACAGGTCCATAGAGAAGAACATTTTTTAGTTTTGGCTAACTTATTAAAATAAGCCAACAAAACTTTTTCATGTGTAAAGTTTTTCACTTTCTGCTCAATACACCAATCTTCATATCGTTTAAATGCATTTTCATAAAGAATTTTTGATTTTTCAGGTAATAATTGAGCGATAACATTTTCTGCACTCTCTTCTATATCAGACGGCAAACTTTCTTCTGAGTCGCTCATTTTTGTTCAAAAATTACTGCAGGTACTTGTTTAAACGAATGTATATGCAAAAACACTTTTTACACTTCTTACTGTCAATTCAAAAATAATCGAACAATTCAAGGCTAATATGATACATCAATTTTCAGGTAATACGATTATATCGATAAATTAGTGACGTTTAGGTGACAGCAACATATTTATTTTTTAGATTTTACATTTTTTTAAAGCTAAATAATTTATTTCGAATTTCTTCTTTAATATACGCAAGCAGATAAAATTTTGTATGTCATTCGGATCGTAACTAATCATTATGGTACCAGTCGCGTTATCAGACTCGGCTGGCGCCTCGTCTGATAAACTTCACGACTGGTACCATAATGATTGATATTACGATCCTTATGACATAAATAACTATTTTTTAACTTTTTGCTGTACGAAGTACTATAATAGTGTCAAATTTACTGACTAATTTTTTCGATCGAGCAAATGAATAATTGGTAGCGTCTACAATATCATTATTTTTGCAAACACGTACCTAATTACTATAAGTACCACTTTTTGGTTGCGGAATAAATAAATTTTAAAATAATAATACTCTTTAACATACCAATAAATGTGATCTCCGTGATTAATTTATAGTTTTCTTCCTGCAATTTTTCGTAAGCATCCTCAACATGCTAGAAGTCGCCAATTTGCTTTGTCCGTTCGTCAAGCAACTTTACGGTGATGATATTCAGCGAGTTCTCGCTCACCACTTTCCTGTGCCACTTTCGTATAGGTTTCGCGAATTCATCAGCTCAAGCTCAGCATTTTTGCGCAGCTTTGCGCAGCTCTTTTATAATTTCAATTTGCGATTCGATAATTTTGCTCGTTTTTCACATTACCCAATTGGCTTTGGCATAGTTCCAATCGACTTTCAAGAGTCTGCTTGTAGTATTTGAGACAAGAGATCTCTTTCAATATGAAAAACGTTTCGCTTTTCATTTGGACGATGAGTATGCTTCATTTGCGCGTAGTCAATTCCAGTCGGCTGAGATTAAGTTGTGTCTTCTATAACAAAAATAAAAATACTTGAATATTTATATTCAAATTGTCGAGATTTATACAACTTTAGATCAGTTCACTCTACATAAGCTGTTATAACGCAGGCAAAATCTAAAATATCCAAGAGAATAGACGGCAAAAAATGGACAAAACACTACAGGAAAAGAACCAAAGAATATACCAAGGCTGCCACGAGGCACGATGATAAGATTAGATAAAAAAGGGTTGCATTTAAAGCCCTGAGGCTTATACACAGTAAAACGATGTACAAGTACAAACAAATAACAATCGCACATGGGTCATAAAAATTTACTGAAAAATTTTAGTTGCTGTTTGCTAAATTTGAGGTTATGTCGCGTCACAAATTGTTATTCGCAAATGATTGTTATAAATAAACAGAAACAAAGGTGCAGGACCTACCTTAGTACTTTATCTAATCTATTTATCGCTGCTTAGATCTCAGAAAATAAAGATGATTGTAGATATAGATTTTTAGCAAGACAAATGGCGTCTGATGATAGACAATGGCCAACGTCTATATATACGCTGTCCGTTTATGATAGGCTATTACGTCACTGCTTAGCAGTTATGACGTAGTTAATACCAACAGCTAAAATTACAATTAAAACCACAGAATCCAATTAATTTTAGGCATAAATCCGTTAGTAATTAATAATATTAATATTGCTATAAAAATTAGGCGATAATATGAGGTATTAACTGAGAAAATGGGCAAGAAAGATTTTATTTTTAGTGACATTTAGTTTATTACCAACGTTTTGTTGGTCACGCATAAAGTATAGTTCACATTCGCCAGGACAAAAGTGCCTTTCTAGTGAAGTGAAAAACATGGTTGTAAATTTGCTCGGCGAATTTTGGTGGCAAATGCACTTAAAATAAGTTTAACGAGTGTTAATAGAGTGGCTGCTGGCAAAAACAAAGACCTGCCAATTGCAGGGCCCTCAAAACGAACTCATAAAAAACCGCTGGTGACTCGGAACCGCAGGTTAATCGGAATAGACCTTTAGATTGCGTCATATACAATTGATGACGTAATAGCCTATCATAAACGGACAGACTATACTATAAGGTTGCCTCAAAACTTTTTTTAGGAGTGGGGGAGCCGCCATGTTGCGCGTCATCGAATCTGCCGGTTCATTGTTTACATTTCTGTTTCGCTGCATTTTTAGTGTATTTCACAGAAAATTACAGTTTCGGTTCGGTTTCAAAGTAATATTTCTTCATAAAAGTATTGTGTATAGTGTTAAGAAGGATTTGCGTGATAATTAGACAATTTTATATTGCGAATACATTGGTGGATAGTATTCAAGTGACAATATAACCTACGTTTTCGTTGTTCCAAGAGCTTTATCCTTTGATAAATTTTTAAATAAAAACAAATAATAATATAAACAAAACATTAAGTATATTTTTTAATAACCGAAACTTTCGAACCGAACTGAAACTGTAATTTTCTGTGAAATACACGAAAAATGCAGCGAAACAGAAATGTAAACAATGAACCGGCAGATTCGATGACGCGCAACATGACGGCTCCCCCACTCCTAAAAAAAGTTTTGAGGCAACCTTCCTAGTATATAGACGTTGGACAATGGCGACACTACAGTAAACAGGATGTCACGCAGCGCCCGCAGCGGCAACATTTAGAATAGATGATGAAACAGTAGATGACGATGACGCACGGGCACGCGCAGCGTAGGCCAATTCAAATGGCGAACACGGAACACCGAATTATACCATCTAACAATTAAAGAACTAATCAACTTTTTCTTCAATTTATGCCCACAAAATTAGCTAAAGCTGTAACTTTAGATTTAGATATGAAGCATATTACATTAAACAATTATGTGTCAGGTGTAGGAACCAAAATCAAGTTAAAATAAATAAAATATTAATGTACGACTTACATGTACTACACGAGAAATTTCCTTACAAACAATTTAATAATTTATGAAATTATATGTGCTTACACCGTTCCATTAGTACTATTAGTTCGTATTTTGGGGCGCTTATCTTCAAATTAATTAATAAATGATTTTCTCCAATTTATTGAAGAGCTATAACATTTCGTGTCTTCAACCGCACCCAAATGCAACTAATAAATATTGTGGTTTTGTTACAATTGTTTTTTCCAAGGCACTCTTTGACATTTTTACGTAAAAATAACAAACCACATTAGAAAGCAGAAATAGATGGCGTGTCAGTTGATTAATAATTAGGGTGATCAATCCGCCAATAAAAAGCTAATCTACTGTTTCTTCAATTTATGCTCACAAATTTAGCCAAAGCTGTATTTTATATTTAAGTATACAGCATTCGGCAGTTATGTGTCACCTATATGAATGAGCAAATCGGCGTAATTGGTTTAATCTTAAATTGTAACACCGTCCCAATGCGCCGCCACTGGAATATCTACGCCACTGGTTGACACGTAGCATTCGTAGAAGTTTTGGAGTCATAGGGAGGGAGGTGACGTAGCTAGCCAACGCCGGTGCATGGCTACACACACAGAGAGAGACTTTTCTACGTTCCTGAACGTGTGCTATATTTTTTGTCGTTGTAAATTACTTTACCTTTTACCAATATATTTCTCTCATTGAACTGTGTAGTGCGTTATTGTTTTCTTCCGCAACTCAATTCGGAAGCTGGTTAATATTTGGTTACAACTTGGCGTCCCAACGTGTGGCCGAAACATCTTCGAATTTAAACAAAGGACAACCGTGTACGTGCTTGTGGCATCCATTACGCGGCAGCGCCTGTTTATTTTCGCATTCACGTAAGTGCTTTACTGTTTCGCAACACGAGTGTGCATAATTATAACCTTCGCTCTACACGGCGACAAATCCACGGTGAATCTGCAAATATGGGTGAGAACGTTGTCATGACCGACGCCCAGCTCGCAGCTTTAATCGCCGCTTTGAGACCACAACCTAACCAACAAGTTGTGGCCCCCGCTGAGACAGGTAACTTTTCAAAGTGCAATTCGCGGTTTTCGGGAGAAGAAAATGAAGACGTCAATGCGTTTCTCGATGCTATCACCGTGTATAAAGGGTGCGTTCATATAACCGACGAAAACGCGCTTCTTGGGTTGCCTATGCTCCTTGACAAATTGGCTGCTACGTGGTTTCAAGGATCGAAATCACTCTATACTACATGGAACGAGGCAACAGAGGCTCTAAAACATGCTTTTGGGAGTAAACTGCCGCCGCATCGGGTGTTCCGCGAGCTTTTTAAACGAGAACAAAAAGACAACGAACCGACAGACGTATTTGTCAGCAACGCGCGCGCTCTTCTCGCTCAATTACCAGACAAGCCTGTGCTACAAGAGGAACACAAACTCAACATGGTTTACGGTTTGCTTTCGCATCAAATTCGAATACGGCTACCACGCGACCAAGTTGACAATTTCGCATCGCTTATGGGAAAAGCAAGATCAATCGAAGCTAATTTTCGGGAAGTTGATGGCAAAATTGATACCAAAATCGATAGTAAGGAGAAGCCGATAGTGGACAAAGTGAAGGCGAGGCCCAGGTGCGACTATTGCAAGAATTTTGGACACACAAAACCAGAATGCCGGAAACTCGCTGCTAGCACATCAACGCGCAGGTCCGACGCGCATGTTGAAGCACCGACCAGTGTTCCAAGAAGAGATTCATCTTCTATCACCTGTTATGGCTGTGGCGCTCCCGGATATATTAGGTCAAATTGCCCACACTGTAGAAAGCCGGCTACATCAACGTCCTTGGTGGAATTTCTGTCTGCTGGGATCCATTCAGAGGCAAGTCGACCGCTGGTGAATGTTGAAGTTATCGGGAAAACGGGACTAGCTTATTTGGATTCGGGCGCAAAATGCTCGCTCGCAAGTTACAGATTGTATTCTTATCTGCTGGCTCAAGGAATACCACACACCATAGATGAATTGGATATGACACTCGCTGATGGAGTTACTCGAGCTGCCTCAACATGCAAATTTCATGTCAAAGTCCGCATCAATGATCGTTGCGTGGATACTACGTTCATTGCCGTCCCAACCCACACGCATGCGAAAACACTTCTTGGCGTCGATTTCATTAGGAGTGCAGGAATAGTGATCGACATTCCTAATATGCAGTATTTTTTTGCTGATGACCCTTCATCAGTCTACCGTTTTCACAATGAGCCTACACCTTCCGGCATTTCAATCCAGTGTTTGGAACTGGATCTGCGCCAAGACGAAGGTGCTAACCTTGACACAGAAGAGAGGAAACAACTGAACAATCTTCTGCTCGAACATGATGACGTTTTTGGAGAACCACAAGAACCAACACCTTTTGCCGAGCATGCTATCAAACTGACAGACGATATGCCTATCGCTGTTGCTCCCTACCGCTTATCGCCCCAGAAGGCTGCCATTCTTGAAAAAGAGATCGACAAAATGTTGGAAGCCGGTGTCATCGAAGAGTGCGACACCCCTTACGCCGCTCCTGTAGTGCTTACAACAAAATCCAACGGAGATCCACGAGTCTGCATCGACTATCGGAAGTTGAATAACATTACCGTCGCTGACAGATATCCGCTACCACGAATCGACGATTTGTTGCATGCTGCAAAGCAAACACTGTACATGTCAACAATAGATTTGCAATCGGGATATTGGCAGGTTCCAGTACGTGAGATTGACCGAGACAAAACAGGATTTGTCACACCTACCGGACTTTATCGATTCACTCGCATGCCGTTTGGCCTGAAAAACGCACCCGCCACCTTCCAAAGGCTTATCGACCGATTCCGAAGAACTCTACCCCAAGTAACGATACTAAGTTATCTAGACGACATGGTTGTTTTGTCCGACAACTTTCAATCGCATTTGCAAGATCTTCGGACGATTTTCGAACAGCTTCAAGTTTACAGATTGGTCGCTAACCGGAAAAAATGTTGTTTCGGGTGTGCTCGCGTGAAGTATTTAGGGCACATCATCACCGCCACAGGAATTGCTCCTGATCCAGGGAAAACTCAGGCTATTACTGAAAGAGCGCCGCCAACAGACGTCAAATCGCTCCTTTCTTTCTTGCAACTATGCAGTTGGTTTCGGAGGTTTGTACCCAATTTTGCGGACGTGGCACGTCCTTTGAGTACGCTGACGCGCAAGCGCGTTCCATGGGAATGGGGACCGTCTCAGCAGGAAGCATTTGAAAAGCTGAAAACGTTATTGTCTAGCGCGCCTATCTTACGACAGGCTGATCCTAATGAACCGTTCATCTTGAGAACAGATGCCAGTGCGTTTGCCCTTGGAGGTTGTCTTCTTCAGGGGGAGGGTGCGGATGAACGCCCCGTCGAGTACTGCAGTCGTCTCCTTACTCCAGCTGAAAGGAATTACACAACTACCGAGCGAGAAGCACTAGCCATCATCACAGCCGTTGAGAAGTTTCGCGGTTACATAGACGGGCAGAAGGTGACAGTAGCCACTGACCATCAGCCTCTGAAATGGCTAATGTCTTTGCGATCGCCTAGCGGACGTCTTGCGAGATGGGCACTGCGTCTTCAACCTTATGATCTGCAGATCGACTACGTTCAAGGTAAATGCAATGTGGTCGCCGATACTCTTTCCCGACCCCCGTGCCCCGATGATTCCAACCAAAACTGTGAAGTATGCGTCATCTCGATCGATTTGTCTATCAAGGGCCCTAAGGAAGCTAGAGACCGACAGCTGTCAGACCCAGACCTTCGAAAAATTATTGAATGCTTGGAAAGCGCTGATCCGAACGAGACCGACTTCGCACGATTTAGTGACCGAGGATTTCTCATGTCACAAGGTGTGCTACATCGCTTTTCCTACGACTCCGACGCTGAAGAGCCGCAACTGGTAGTACCTCAATCCCAAATTCAAGAAGTAATACAGTCCTATCATGACTCGCCTCTGTCAGGTCATTACGGAATCGAAAAAACGCGTCAGAAAATTTTTAATCGATTTTACTGGTCAACAATGCGCCGGGATATTGATCACCACGTCAGACGATGCGCTGCTTGTCAGAAGTACAAGCCATCCAATATGAAACCGGCTGGATTACTTCAAACGCCCGTTCCGGCGCAACGATTCGAAACACTTGCGATAGACTTATTTGGCCCGCTACCAGAAACTCCTCGAGGTGAACGATGGGTGTTTGCCATCGAAGATACTGCTACTCGATGGATTGAACTATTTGCGTTGCAACAAGCCACCGCCGAAGCTTGTGCCAAGTGTTTGATCGACGAAGTAATTCTTCGATATGGTACCCCCAGACGAATTATTAGCGACAATGGCGTACAATTCGTAGGCGATGTGATGCAGAAAGTGGCTTTGTGTCTCGGTTTTAAACAAAGCCTCACTCCCGTCTATCATCCCGAGTCCAACCCAGAAGAACGCCGAAACCGCGATTTGAAAACGCAGCTGGCCATACTGGCTTCCTCTAAGCACACTCGATGGAGTGATGATCTTCCATCCGTACGATTCGCTATGAATAGTGCTCCTTGTCTTGCAACTGGGTTCAGCCCAGCGTATTTGTGCTTCGCTCGAGAACTCCGTTCTCCAATAGATGTCGCGACTGATTTCCGTTCAATCTTGGATAATTCGAACTTTGTCGCGGAAATCACGCCCTACCTAACTAATTTGCTTAACACTCTACAACGTGCCCGTGAGACCACAGAACACCGACAGGATGTCGTCAAGCAGCATGCAGACCGCAAGAGGCGCGACACGTCTCCGTTTTGTGTTGGAGACAAAGTGCTGGTCGACGTCCATACGTTGAGCAATGCGTCCAAACAGTTCACGTCGAAACTTGCACCCCGACGTGATGGGCCGTACATAATCAAGCAAAAGGCTACCCCTACCAGCTACATCCTAGTTGCCGATGATGCTCCAGATGTTCCTCTTGGAAAGTATCACGTTTCTGCGCTGCGACGTTTTGTTCAGGGGGAGGGCCTTGCAGAGGTCATCGCTCCAATTCGCCCGCGAGGTCGCCCAAGGACCAAAGATGTTGTGCCAGCTCTTCTATCCGAGGAGCCGCCCGTAACTTCCATGAGAGATGGGCCTGGGCCTTCGTCGTCAGACTCGCCACCAGTACCGCGAGAGGGAACAGCGCGCTCTCAGCGAGCTCGTCAAGTGCCGCGACGATACCGCTAATCTAGTGGATCATCTCGGTGTCCTCTCTCCACCAAAATGATCCAAGGGGGAGTGTAACACCGTCCCAATGCGCCGCCACTGGAATATCTACGCCACTGGTTGACACGTAGCATTCGTAGAAGTTTTGGAGTCATAGGGAGGGAGGTGACGTAGCTAGCCAACGCCGGTGCATGGCTACACACACAGAGAGAGACTTTTCTACGTTCCTGAACGTGTGCTATATTTTTTGTCGTTGTAAATTACTTTACCTTTTACCAATATATTTCTCTCATTGAACTGTGTAGTGCGTTATTGTTTTCTTCCGCAACTCAATTCGGAAGCTGGTTAATATTTGGTTACAAAATGCAATAAGTTATAGCTACTGCCGAACTTTGTGTGCTTATATCCAGCGTAATGCAAATTTAAAATAAACGATAATAACTTACTATACAGAAAAATTAATATTTCATGAAAATTCATGTTCTTGCATCGTTCCATTGGTATACGATTAGTCTTCATTTTGAAACGATTATCTTCGAATTAGTTTGTTAAATACTGAATGAATCTTCTCCAATTTATTGAAGAGCTATACAGTTTCGTGTTTCTTCAACCACACCCAAATAGAACTAATAAATTCTGTGGTCTCGTTACCTAGCAATATACAATTGTTTTTCCAAGGCACTCTTTTATAATTTTCCGTAAATATGACAAAGCGAAAACAGGTAACGCCTACTCAGATTATTTAAATATCTAATACAAAAATAAAAAACTCAAAGTCTTTACCACAAAAATTATATATTTTTTAGTAGCAACTAGTTTCGGTAATAAACTACCATCATCAGGCTGAATTAAATAAACAACAATATTACAAATAATTGTGAAGATTATTACAATATGTGAATTTTTATACCTTTCAAAATTATCAATTTACTAAATTTGATTTAAAATGTTTTTGACAATTAAAACAAAAGTTTGATTTAAAAAGTGTATTGATGTAAATGAATATGTAAATTTAGGATGTAAATAAATAAATTTAGGATGTAAATAATAAATGTATTAATCCTAATGTAAATTTAGGATGTAAATTAAACATCAACTAGAAAAAGATCTACAAAAAACTAACAGACTCAAAAAACTTTAAACAATCAAAAAATATTTGTTCATTAAGGCAATTGTTTATATTTTTTGCTTTATATATTTCTAATATTTCAAATAAGTTCAATTTTGGACTTTTGTTACAAGTATGTAAAATTTCAAAATTATTATTTATATCAAAAGAATGATTTTCAGATATTATATGGTTAGCAAAAGAAGAATGTGTTGTAACGTCGGTATTTTTATATTTTTCAATGAGTTTTGAATGTTCTTTTATTGTAGATTCAAATCTTCTTCCAGTTTGACCAATATAGAAAGAATCACAATTATTACAATTTATTTTATATACTCCAGATTTATATAATTTAGGGACAATATCTTTATAATTAAACAAATATGTCTTTAAATTTTGATTAGTTCTGTATGATATAGAAATATTAAATCTATTAAAAATTTTTGAAATAATATTTGAAAAATTATTAAAATATAGAATTGATTTATATATTTTAGTGTTAGGAGTTTTAATTATATTAAATGTTAGTTTATTTTTAATAAAATATTTAGAATATAATTTGTTAATTATAAAAATAGGGTAACTGTTATTAACTGCAATTTGTTTAATTATATTAAGTTCTTTATTAAAATTTGTTATATTTAAAGGAATTTTGAAAAGTCTATTAAATAAAGAATGAAAGGTTGAAACTTTATGTGATGAGGGGTGGTTCGAATTATATGAAATGATTGTGTCTGTTGTGGTAGGTTTTCTATAAATTTCAAACTCAAATTGATTGTTTTGTTTTTGAATTGATAAATCTAAATAATTAAGTTTATTATTTTTTTCAATTCCTAAAGTAAATTTTATATTGATATGAATATTATTAATAAAAGTATGAAAATAGTTCAATTCATCTAAATTGCCGTTAAATAAAATTATAATATCATCGACATATTGTCACGACTCGGGTGACTGGGGTCGTAGCGGGGTAGTTGGGTAAATAAAATAAGGGGTATTTCGTACTAACTCTGTATTTATATCCTACATGATTTCACTTACATGATTCGTCCGGGCGATAGCGATGAGGAGGCACAGTCCATTTCTTTTAAGTTACTCGCACAAAATGATTTTAATTGATCTTTCTAGCTTGATCCTCAAAACCAGACTGACTAAAAACTATCAGCAATTAATCAAAGTGATTAATTGCTGATGAAGCGCAGCGCTTGAACCCCGGTAATTCGACTTACGCCGCGAGTTCAATTGCCGCACTTCCGCGACGCTGATTCCGCGCTATCGATGCTACCTCAGCTATTGATGAGTTCAATAGCTGAGTCTTCGTAACATGCCTCCTCCTCGCGAGCGCTGGACCCACAGTGCTAAACTAAAAAACAACACAATTAAAAAAAAAAAAAATAAAAGTCCATAATAACAAAAATAGCCGCCAGGGTTTGGTACCGCTGCGGTTGCCACTAATTAACAGCGAAATAATAATTAAATAAATAATAATTAACAATTGCGTATCTTCCTATCCTTGACCAATAATTCGCTAGTCAGCCGAGTTTCGAGACGAGATGAGACACCGATCGTACGTGCTTCCCGGCCGGCCAGGGTATCTGATTACCCTTGGCCTAATCTTTCGCAAATTCGAAGATAGTCGTCAGTTGTGCTTTAACCATGGCATCTTTTACTGTGAGTATTAACTCCCCGTGTTCAGTTTAATTTCCAAAATCTTTTCGTCGGCGCCGTGGAGCAGCCGCCTCCGCCAGCAGCGGTCCCGGTGGGTCACCCCGATTCCACCCCCGACCTCATCCAGTTGGATGAGGTTAGTGAGCCGGCCTCGTTGGATCGGTCGCGTCGCCCCATGACGGACGCGGAGCTTCTGGACCACCTGGGGGTCTTCCAGGCTCGTCCCGGCGTTGGGGCAATCCCAGCGCTGATGGACGCTCCGCGCCCACCAGTTTGGTTGCGTTTAGGGGAGGCGTGCCATTCATCCACCAGGTCGCGTTCCCCCCAGTTCCTGGCCCATGTCCGCCAGCGATGTTGGCGGTGCGCGTACTATGGCTGCCGCCGCCGATCCCGGTGCCAGGGTAAGCGGGTGGTGTTTTGCTCGCGGTGTGGTCGACTCGGGGTGATGAGCCGCGACTGCCGCTGCCCCGTCGGCCATTAAAATTGTTTTTTAATTATAATAATTTTTTAATAAATCTTTAATAAATTTTTTCGCAAACAAGTGTTTTCTTTTACCCCCGGTCTCTAGTTCCCAATCCTACCTTCCACTGGGTCCCGAAGGTAAGTATTACCAAGTGTTAAGTTAAGTGGTAAGTTAAGTAAAAAATATTCTAATCGTAATTAATTTTTTTTTTTTTTTAAACTCGAACGGGTTTATGTGCGTCCGTGGTCGGTCCCGTACCGATCTCGCTCCGTCTCTCTACTCGGCCTCGTAGGTTATTCTAGTGCCATCACCTAGCCTAAATATGGCGCTAGTTTGGTTTATACCGCATTTAACTACCCAATACGTTTAATACATTTAATTTACTACGGTACGTCACACCCTGTTATGAGTGTAAGTTTTACAATAAAAAGTATGAAATAGAACAAGGGCATAGCAAAATGGTACCAGTAACATAAATCTGGTTTAAAAGTCGATTATAACGCGTGGCGCTATCTTTGCTCGGGAGTTCGAACCTCCGTACGAATTACCTTAATATTTAATTATTCCCATGACAATGTCCCTAGTCCTAAACCTATAACTAATTCTGTTAACGACGTCCTAAATTTACTTAGACAATCTACAATTTACCTAAACAATCTAAGTTTAACTTAAACAATAACAACTTTACGCGCACAACCAAAAAAAAACTTAATTGCATCCTATACTACCTACCCTCTCGATTTTCTATCTCTTTTTTTTTTCTACCTTTTCGATCTCTTATCTACCTGTCTACGCAACATCCTCCTTTCGTCTACCTTTAACCTACATCTCTGTCTAACTTCTTCTGTCTATTTATCTGATTCTATCCTGCTCCCCGCAAAATTGGTGCCGTGTCCCGAACTCTATTTAATACTTATTTTCTTTATCTCTATTATCTTCTTTATATCTTCTTTATCTTCATTATCTTCATTATCTTCATTATCTTCATTATCTTCATTATCTTCATTATCTTTTTTATCTTCATTATCTTCTTGCGCGCCTGCACTTTGGGTCTGGGACATTGATTTCCGCCGTTCATTTACTACTTTTAAGCTGTATAGCAAATCAGGGGCGGTCCAATCTCCTGGATTTTGGGTGCTTGACAGTGGCATCCATCTAACCATGGGGCACCAAACGGTTAAATGGTCATGTAGCCATATTAATGTGTGCTAAGCCATTATAGCACCACATTAACGGTTTGCCCTTGGGACATGGGGCAGGTCTTCTATATTTATTCTATTTCTTCTTTATTTCTTTATTCTTCTTTCTCCACAACTTTTTTTTTCTTCTTCACTTCTGTGCGTGCTAAGCCATTATAGCACGTTTCTTCCTTCTTCTTCTTGCTTCTTAACTTCTTCAATTGACTGATGGTCCTCTCCAACAATTTTGCGTACCAAGCAATGGTAGTGCGGAATTATTGACTATTTCTTCTCTCTTCTTTATTTCTCCATCCTTCCTAAATTCTTCTCTTGACAGATTCACGTCTTCTGCGTGCTACGTTTCTTCCTTCTTCTTCTTTCTTCTTCCTCTTTCTTCTTAGCGTCTTTGAAGGGTAGGTTGTTCTTCTTTCCGTTAGGCTGTTCGTCTTCCGTCTTTCATTTACTTTTAATAATTTAATTTAATTGACTTTACTTATTACTTTAAAAAGAAAAATTTGACTTTGCTAATTTATTACTTGACTTTACTAATTTATTTATTGACTTTACTAATTTAATATAACTAACTACAGCTCCTCTTCTTGCTGCTTTTGCTTCTTCCATGCAACGTCGTCATGTGGGGTCCATAATCTATTTATCAACAAAGGTTATCTACACGTATTTTATTTATTACATTTATAATGCTTTTCCATATGCTATCTCCATATTCTTCTGATTGTGTGTGGCTGTTTTGTGTCCCTATGCCCTACTTACTATTTACCTAAAATATTAATTGCCTAATTAATTCTTATCCTACTTTTACCGGTCATCCTAGTCTTCTATTTCCTCAAGTTCACGTCCTTCGCCGTAATTCCCGTCCTCCTGTTTCTCTTGGATTAGCAAAAGATCGTCGTACCTAACTTCGCGTGATTCCCCTTTCCTGCTTGCGCCTAATCTAGCAATTTGCGACTCTTCTAATGGGTATTCGTCGTCTTCGTCTCCCGCTACCATTCTGAAATCGCCTTCCGTCCAGTCGGGGTTAGTTATTTGGGCACTGCGTGCTGTTTTCGCTCTTTTGCCATTTCCGGCTTCGTCACTTGAAGTCCTTTTTCGACCTCCGGGACTGCAGGGTCGCGACCATGACATCTTTTCGATGGCGTCTTTTATGCTTCTCATTTCGGCCACTTCTTTTTGTCCCACCCTTTCTTCTCCTTGTGGCCTTGTGGCTACTCGCCTCGACTCCTTCTTCTTTTCCTCTTCTTGTTTCTTCTTCATTCTGTCTAGGGTCAACTTGTTCGGCATTTCTTTGCGAAGGTTATACCTAAATTTTATCAGGCCTTTCCTAAATGTTCCGGAAGTAATTTTATTAGGCCTAATTCCCGCGGGGGGTTATTGTGTTAAATAAAAAAAAGTTAATTAGATGTGTGCTTGACCTTTGCACATAATTGTGTCGACATCGAGACACATTATATTTTAAAATCAAAAATATAATTAAATCCTTATTTAACTTAATTAGTTCGCCTTGTGGGTAGGTTTGGGCAATAAAACCATATTTTTTATTTATTTTTTATTATTATTTTTTTTTTTATGTTAGAAGAGCAATTAATATTTTCCTTTGGTGGAAAAGTATGGATTATAACAATTATTATTATTTTCCGTGGTGGAGAGCAACCCGGAATAAAAGTATAATGTCATTGCGGCAAATATTTAAATGTACATTTGTTTTAAATTTACTTTGACTGAAATCGAACATTAAATAGTCGTATAGTTTTAATGTTTGAATCAAATCATTTTGACATTTTGTGAAAAATTAGGTAATTCTAGATTTAATTGTTGTATACAGCCAGCATCAACGTCCGTGCAAGTTGGCTTTGATACTCTGATTTTCGTTGTTTTACTAAGTTGAATGCCAGCCTCAGCATTCTAACAAGTTGGCTTTGAAACTTAGTGTACTTCGCGGAAAAGGGAAAACAATCATAAGGATTGACCCAAAAAATAAAAATAAAAAATTAATGCCTTTTCAGCAGGTTGCGAAGAACCTGCCAGAGATTTTAGGCGCCTCCACCATATGTCACGACTCGGGTGACTGGGGTCGTAGCGGGGTAGTTGGGTAAATAAAATAAGGGGTATTTCGTACTCACTCTGTATTTATATCCTACATGATTTCACTTACATGATTCGTCCGGGCGATAGCGATGAGGAGGCACAGTCCATTTCTTTTAAGTTACTCGCACAAAATGATTTTAATTGATCTTTCTAGCTTGATCCTCAAAACCAGACTGACTAAAAACTATCAGCAATTAATCAAAGTGATTAATTGCTGATGAAGCGCAGCGCTTGAACCCCGGTAATTCGACTTACGCCGCGAGTTCAATTGCCGCACTTCCGCGACGCTGATTCCGCGCTATCGATGCTACCTCAGCTATTGATGAGTTCAATAGCTGAGTCTTCGTGACAATATCTATACCAAAATAAAACCTTGTTAAGAAAAAACGTATTTTTAAAAAAATTATTTTTTAATATTGTCCATAAATACATCAGCTAATAAGGGAGATAAATTGGAACCCATACTTAGACCTGTATTTTGTTTAAAATATTTATTATTAAATTGGAAAAAATTTTGATTCAATGCAGTACCTAAAAGTTGACATAAATTTAAGACATGGTTTGTAAAAATACCATTTTCAAAAAGTAAATTTCTAATTAAATGAATACATTCTTCAGATGGAATACTAGGAAACATATTTGTTATATCAAAAGATGCTAAAATTGTATTGTTAGGAATTTTTATGTTTTTAATTTTGTTACATAAATCTAATGTATTTTTGATGCAAAATTTACTTTTAAATTCAGTAATATTTCTTAAAGTTACATTCAACCAACTAGATAGTAACGATGCTGGTGAATTACAAAAAGGAACTACTGGTCTAATCGGTGTATTTAATTTATGAATTTTTGGTAAACCATATAATTTCGGAGTAATTGGGTTCATGGGATATAGTTTTTGATAATAAGAGCCATAAAATTTAAAGGTATCAATAGTCATATTTAATTTCTTTTTTAGAAAAGTAAAATATGTTAATGTTGGATCTTTATTTAATTTAGAAAAATTATTTGAAATAATAAAATCATGAACTTTAGAAATGTATTCATCTTTGTTAATAATTAAAAGACAATTGCCTTTATCTGCTTTGGAGCAAATGAGATTATTTGATTTAAGTTTTTTTGCAAGAGAAATACAATTTCTTGAATTATTAGACAATTTAGTAGTATTAGACTTGTAGGACTTATGAATTTTATTTAGATTAAAAGCTACCTCAGTTCTTAATTTGTTTTTAGAAGGAATATTTAATGATTCAATAACATTTTCGCAATCTATCAATAGTTCTTGTAAATCCGACTTCGGGTTATTCAAATTAAAATTATATCCTAAATTTAAAATGTCTGTTTCTGTTTTACTAAATTGAACTTGTTTACTAAATTGAAAGAATAATTTAAAAATCTGTTGTGAAATTTATGATTACTACATTTGTGTGTAATTTGATTCTTTTGAAAAGAGGTATTTTTTAAATTATCTAACTTTTTCTTTAATCTTAAATTAAAGAAATTAAATATGACTATTGATACCTTTAAATTTTATGGCTCTTATTATCAAAAACTATATTCCATGAACCCAATTACTCCGAAATTATATGGTTTACCAAAAATTCATAAATTAAATACACCGATTAGACCAGTAGTTTCTTTTTGTAATTCACCAGCATCGTTACTATCTAGTTGGTTGAATGTAACTTTAAGAAATATTACTGAATTTAAAAGTAAATTTTGCATCAAAAATACATTAGATTTATGTAACAAAATTAAAAACATAAAAATTCCTAACAATACAATTTTAGCATCTTTTGATATAACAAATATGTTTCCTAGTATTCCATCTGAAGAATGTATTCATTTAATTAGAAATTTACTTTTTGAAAATGGTATTTTTACAAACCATGTCTTAAATTTATGTCAACTTTTAGGTACTGCATTGAATCAAAATTTTTTCCAATTTAATAATAAATATTTTAAACAAAATACAGGTCTAAGTATGGGTTCCAATTTATCTCCCTTATTAGCTGATGTATTTATGGACAATATTAAAAAATAAATTTTTAAAAATACGTTTTTTCTTAACAAGGTTTTATTTTGGTATAGATATGTCGATGATATTATAATTTTATTTAACGGCAATTTAGATGAATTGAATTATTTTCATACTTTTATTAATAATATTCATATCAATATAAAATTTACTTTATAAATTGAAAAAAAATAATAAACTTAATTATTTAGATTTATCAATTCAAAAGCAAAACAATCAATTTGAGTTTGAAATTTATAGAAAACCTACCACAACAGACACAATCATTTCATATAATTCGAACCACCCCTCATCACATAAATTTTCAACCTTTCATTCTTTATTTAATAGACTTTTCAAAATTCCTTTAAATATAACAAATTTTAATAAAGAACTTAATATAATTAAACAAATTGCAGTTAATAACAGTTACCCTATTTTTATAATTAACAAATTATATTCTAAATATTTTATTAAAAATAAACTAACATTTAATATAATTAAAACTCCTAACACTAAAATATATAAATCAATTCTATATTTTAATAATTTTTCAAATATTATTTCAAAAATTTTTAATAGATTTAATATTTCTATATCATACAGAACTAATCAAAATTTAAAGACATATTTGTTTAATTATAAAGATATTGTCCCTAAATTATATAAATCTGGAGTATATAAAATAAATTGTAATAATTGTGATTCTTTCTATATTGGTCAAACTGGAAGAAGATTTGAATCTACAATAAAAGAACATTCAAAACTCATTGAAAAATATAAAAATACCGACGTTACAACACATTCTTCTTTTGCTAACCATAAAATATCTGAAAATCATTCTTTTGATATAAATAATAATTTTGAAATTTTACATACTTGTAACAAAAGTCCAAAATTGAACTTATTTGAAATATTAGAAATATATAAAGCAAAAAATATAAACAATTGCCTTAATGAACAAATATTTTTTGATTGTTTAAAGTTTTTTGAGTCTGTTAGTTTTTTGTAGATCTTTTTCTAGTTGATGTTTAATTTACATCCTAAATTTACATTAGGATTAATACATTTATTATTTACATCCTAAATTTATTTATTTACATCCTAAATTTACATATTCATTTACATCAATACACTTTTTAAATCAAACTTTTGTTTTAATTGTCAAAAACATTTTAAATCAAATTTAGTAAATTGATAATTTTGAAAGGTATAAAAATTCACATATTGTAATAATCTTCACAATTATTTGTAATATTGTTGTTTATTTAATTCAGCCTGATGATGGTAGTTTATTACCGAAACTAGTTGCTACTAAAAAATATATAATTTTTGTGGTAAAGACTTTGAGTTTTTTATTTTTGTATTAGATATTTAAATAATCAGAGTAGGCGTTACCTGTTTTCGCTTTGTCATATTTACGGAAAATTATAAAAGAGTGCCTTGGAAAAACAATTGTATATTGCTAGGTAACGAGACCACAGAATTTATTAGTTCTATTTGGGTGTGGTTGAAGAAACACGAAACTGTATAGCTCTTCAATAAATTGGAGAAGATTCATTCAGTATTTAACAAACTAATTCGAAGATAATCGTTTCAAAATGAAGACTAATCGTATACCAATGGAACGATGCAAGAACATGAATTTTCATGAAATATTAATTTTTCTGTATAGTAAGTTATTATCGTTTATTTTAAATTTGCATTACGCTGGATATAAGCACACAAAGTTCGGCAGTAGCTATAACTTATTGCATTTAAGATTAAACCAATTACGCCGATTTGCTCATTCATATAGGTGACACATAACTGCCGAATGCTTTATACTTAAATATAAAATACAGCTTTGGCTAAATTTGTGAGCATAAATTGAAGAAACAGTAGATTAGCTTTTTATTGGCGGATTGATCACCCTAATTATTAATCAACTGACACGCCATCTATTTCTGCTTTCTAATGTGGTTTGTTATTTTTACGTAAAAATGTCAAAGAGTGCCTTGGAAAAAACAATTGTAACAAAACCACAATATTTATTAGTTGCATTTGGGTGCGGTTGAAGACACGAAATTTTATAGCTCTTCAATAAATTGGAGAAGATCATTTATTAATTAACTTGAAGATAAGCGCCCCAAAATACGAACTAATAGTACTAATGGAACGGTGTAAGCACATATAATTTCATAAATTATTAAATTGTTTGTAAGGAAATTTCTCGTGTAGTACATGTAAGTCGTACATTAATATTTTATTTATTTTAACTTGATTTTGGTTCCAACACCTGACACATAATTGTTTAATGTAATATGCTTCATATCTAAATCTAAAGTTACAGCTTTAGCTAATTTTGTGGGCATAAATTGAAGAAAAAGTTGATTAGTTCTTTAATTGTTAGATGGTATAATTCGGTGTTCCGTGTTCGCCATTTGAATTGGCCTACGCTGCGCGTGCCCGTGCGTCATCGTCATCTACTGTTTCATCATCTATTCTAAATGTTGCCGCTGCGGGCTACTGTAGTGTCGCCATTGTCTATCATCAGACGCCATTTGTCTTGCTAAAAATCTATATCTACAATCATCTTTATTTTCTGAGATCTAAGCAACGATAAATAGATTAGATAAAGTACTAAGGTAGGTCCTGCACCTTTGTTTCTGTTTATTTATAACAATCATTTGCGAATAACAATTTGTGACGCGACATAACCTCAAATTTAGCAAACAGCAACTAAAATTTTTCAGTAAATTTTTATGACCCATGTGCGATTGTTATTTGTTTGTACTTGTACATCGTTTTACTGTGTATAAGCCTCAGGGCTTTAAATGCAACCCTTTTTCATCTAATCTTATCATCGTGCCTCGTGGCAGCCTTGGTATATTCTTTGGTTCTTTTCCTGTAGTGTTTTGTCCATTTTTTGCCGTCTATTCTCTTGGATATTTTAGATTTTGCCTGCGTTATAACGGCTTATGTAGAGTGAACTGATCTAAAGTTGTATAAATCTCGACAATTTGAATATAAATATTCAAGTATTTTTATTTTTGTTATAGAAGACACAACTTAATCTCAGCCGACTGGAATTGACTACGCGCAAATGAAGCATACTCATCGTCCAAATGAAAAGCGAAACGTTTTTCATATTGAAAGAGATCTCTTGTCTCAAATACTACAAGCAGACTCTTGAAAGTCGATTGGAACTATGCCAAAGCCAATTGGGTAATGTGAAAAACGAGCAAAATTATCGAATCGCAAATTGAAATTATAAAAGAGCTGCGCAAAGCTGCGCAAAAATGCTGAGCTTGAGCTGATGAATTCGCGAAACCTATACGAAAGTGGCACAGGAAAGTGGTGAGCGAGAACTCGCTGAATATCATCACCGTAAAGTTGCTTGACGAACGGACAAAGCAAATTGGCGACTTCTAGCATGTTGAGGATGCTTACGAAAAATTGCAGGAAGAAAACTATAAATTAATCACGGAGATCACATTTATTGGTATGTTAAAGAGTATTATTATTTTAAAATTTATTTATTCCGCAACCAAAAAGTGGTACTTATAGTAATTAGGTACGTGTTTGCAAGTGCAGTTTGGGACTCAGCGACCCCACCGTCTATAGCAAACATGCTATAGTTCCGAGCTAGGGTGTATGGTCCCACCATATGACATGCACCCTCAAGTTTCTAGGGTTACTACCCGAAATCGGCATATAGACCGAGAAAGGGCGAATCCTGGTTCCGAACCATATATGGGAGCTATGGCGACCGTGACTAGTCACAGGTGATCATCTATGATCGACACTAGTAGCATTATGCGATTAAGAGAGGTGTGCGTCGACCATACGACGCACACCTATGCGAAGGGAAGTTCAATCCGGCCAAAGCTCCTAGGAGTGATTCCGATGAGAACTTATGAAACTAACGACTTCACGCTGCCTTAGTGGCCTACCATGTGCCGAGAGTACAAGATCTCTACATGTAGTAACCTCGGTTGCGAAAGTCTGACCAGTGGCTGTGACTGGTACTATGGGGGTTAGGGGGTCCTCAGGTATTTAACCTGCCCTAACCAGCTGAGGATGGACTCGTAGGGGTAGTGGTTGAAAGCTAAATGCTAAGTTAGAAGTCGTTCTCAAGGCTTCGGCGGGTGAAGCTGCGCATCATACAGCTCGGGGGAACCGGTCTGCATAACCGGCTAGGAAGAGATAGATTCCGCTTCAAGCAGTAAGGCCGGAGGGCTTGTATTCCTTAAGCAAACTGTTAGTTTTACGTTGAAAACGCGCTGATTGAGCGTATCTCAATCCCTCACCCATGGGGGTCGTGTAGCGAAGCCTGTGTGGCATGTGCAGCACGTTAAACATAAACATTGAGGTACGTGTTTGCAAAAATAATGATATTGTAGACGCTACCAATTATTCATTTGCTCGAACGAAAAAATTAGTCAGTAAATTTGACACTATTATAGTAATTCGTACAGCAAAAAGTTAAAAACATATTTTATAGATATAGTAACAAGTACGTTACATTTTAAAGATTTGTTTTGATATAATATTATTGATTTATTTTACGAATATTTTGTTGATAAATTTCGCGCCACTTTTTGAACGGTTTATCGCTAGATATTTATTTACGAGCGTGGGCGCCATCTTTTTCCTTGTTGTACTGCGCTTTGTCATATTTATGGAAAAAGTTAAAAGAGTGCCTTGAAAAAAACAGTTGGGTTGCTAGGTAACGAGACGACCAAACTTATTAGTTGTATTTGGGTGCGGTTGAATATTACACACACAAAATTTTATTGCTCTTCAAAAAATTGGAGAAGATATTTCATTAAGTATTTAATAACTAAGTTGAAGATAAGCGCTCCAGAATAAAGACTAATACTTCCGATGGAACGGTGCAAGAACAAATATTTTCATAAAATATATATTCTGAACATGTAAGTCGTAAATTATCTTTTTCTTTTTAAATTTGTTTTGGTATGCTGGTCTTATTTATACAGATGTTTAGCAGTAGCTGTATCTTTGCATTTAAGATTAAGATTAAATCAATCTCGCCAATTCGTATGTTAAGCTTGTGAAGCTTGTTAATTGTCTAATGTACTATACATAGATGCTTTATAGCTAAATCTAAAGTTGCAGCTTTGGCTAAATTATTGGGCATAAACTGAAGAAACAGTAGATTAGCTCTTTAGTTGCTGAATGTATAACTTGGTTATACATTCTCTTTATTAGCTCTTGGTTCCGCCTTGGAAAAAATGAGTGTATTGCTAGGTAACTAGATCAGCAAACTTATTAGTTGTATTTGGGCGCGGTTTAAAACACACACGAAATTTAATAGTTCTTCAATAAATTGTAGAACAATATTCATTAAATATTTATTGATTAATTTGAAGATAAGTGCTCCAAAGTAAGGACCGATCGAACCGTGCAAGAACAAGTATTATCATAAAATATTTTGTTAGTATTATCATGTAAAGTTTTCTGTACATGTAACATGTAAGTCGTAAATATTTTTTTTTTTTGTAAGTGTGTTTTGGTACGCTAGATTTAACCTCACAAGGTTTATCAGTAGCCGTAACTTTACATTTAAGATTAAACCAATCAGATATTATTACCATACGTTACACAAAATTGTCCTACTGGCGGACCGAAAACTTGAGGGGCCCTAGACAGACAGTAATTTTGGGGCCCTGATATTAGCAGCGTTTCGTTTTTTTTGTTTATTTGAGGCACTTACAGAGGGTTTGCAGGGTATGCACAGGCCCCAAAGCTATGTGGGTTGGGTAGAATGTCAGACCCAGTGAATTTTTGATTTCGAAAAATACAATAAAATCGATGAATTTTATGACTGTTTCATACTCGATTATATCTCAATGTGCAGATTCTTAATTTTAGTTTAAAAAAAATTGGCCGCAAAGAAGATCCTTTGTGTGATTGGGGCCCTGGGCTGCCAGCTCATACATACCCTGCCTAAATCTGCCGCTATGGCCCATAGCTAAACCTAACATTACATTACGTTCAATAATAATTTTTGCTGTATACAGAAATACTGGAATACTAATATTAATAGGATCACTAATGTTTTTCGAAAATAAATTACAAACCAAACAATAAAAACAACTTGTCCAGCATTTTTTGTTCTTTCTTTCCCTTCAAATGTTTTATCAAAGAATTTACTTTTTATCAAAGAATCAAACCTCATCTTTGATTCATTCCAGTTGGGCATATACAAGTACCACATCGTATGAGTATTCGAATTATCTCACTTTTTATCTCACTGTTTTATAATACTAATTGGCGCAATATCAAAATCTTTTGAATGCTTTTGGAAAACTTTAGATCTTTTTATTTTGTATGATTTGGATAATACAATTGACTTTGGAATTAAGTGTACAATGTGGTTAAAATTGTTTTTCAGCAACTCGCTTCATTCAACTTTAAAAAAAAATTGATGGAAAAGCTATGAATGAAATGGTAGTACGACCAACACAAGGATTACCGAAACGGTATATTCTCCCCGCCCGATACTGCAGATTTCGATTCCGCCGAAGGCGCAAAGATCTACTTAAAGTCAAACCGTTTTCGTTCTGAGCTGTGTGTTCCCAGCTGATTGCGCCTGCACCAAATCAATTGAAGGCCATGTAAACATTTTACCAGTAGCGTAGAATATCTTCCAAACAGCAGCGACACGCCAGTACAAAAATAAAAATAGTATATTTATACGACGCTACTGAACGAAAACAAGCCGAAAGACATACGTATTCATAAAATCTGTGAAGTCATGTCGCAGCGCTGGCAGACATACGTTCTTATTATTGTTAGCATATAGCATATTTATTGCTGCGCTGGCACAGCGTAGCAATAGAAAAGTACGTCTAGCACATTATTCGATACCAGGGACCACAACGCAAGCAAGTCGACTATACTGACATACTATTCTGAAAAAATTTAAGAACTACCATCCAAGAAGGTATCATAAAGAATGTCCAACTAGAGGAAAACTAGGATTTTTAACTAATTGTTTTAATGAAACTCGAGATGAATCTTGATTCCATTGAATAATATACGACGAACAGTATTATTGCATTGTCCAGAAATGCAGATCTATCCAAGAAAAGGTAAACGCAAAAAAGATACACTTTAGTAATTTAACCGCAAATTTATAATAAAAGTATTTGGTTTCAGTAAAGAATCATTGTACACATCTGCCAAAAACAGAAGTAGAAACTTTTGAAAAGGAGCAATATTTATTCTACTTTTTTCCAACATTGATTCAATCATCCTTCTGCTGCATAGCTATCGGCTGAAAAGTCTTCTTGCTTTGAAGGCATCTTTTAAGGAAAATAGACATATCCTGAAAATAATGTATCAGACAGAGAACTACTTCCGTTTCCAGTCTAGGGATCACCCAAAATCAAAGAAAAGTCAACGCAACAGTAACAATCTACATATTTAAAGATAAGTGAAGACATTTTATTTATTTGAAGACAATTGTTTTTTGACTGCTATTGTCGTTAAATGTATATGTAACGGTTTCACTAATCATATTGCACGCCATGAATGATATAAATATCTAAAGGCATTTTCAAAATGCATGCATACAAAATTCTATTGGTCAGCGTCTGTGCTATTCTTTATACAAGTAACTAATTAATACTTTTTTAAAGTCAAGTGGAAATATGCCAACATTTTAATAAGAAACTTGTTTGGGCGTGAAACACGATTTGAAAATTAATCAAATTTTTTGGGTTGATAATATATTGTGCTTTAACAGGATTTAGCCTACTATTGATATATCAAAGAAACTAGGTACCTCAATCTTTTAGCAAGTCTAGGAATTTGTGAAAATTTCGAGACTGCATCTTTACTTCCAGTATAAATCACAGCCTCTTTGCCTTAAATGTACACACAGTTTACGAAAAGCCATATTGGAAGCTAAAAAATTAAATTCCTTCCTAGGAGTCCAATAAATGTTTGCTTGTTTTTTGAGTAAAAATAACGAGAAATTCAATTTTTAATTTTTCAAGGTAAATTTTTACCTTGGCATTTTTACCTTTTTCTAGAATATTGAACTAAAACTATACAATATTCGTCAAATACAAAAAAAGGCAATGACTATTTACAAATGTTGAATTTGAGTAACTTAATTCAGTAGAGCTACCTGCAATTTAAATTTTGACAGTTGTTAAATAATTAAAACATAGTGTTTTGATAAATCTGACCTGGTAGGCAAAGTGCTTTCAACGAGATAAGCTCATCATCTCTAGATAAAAATCTGTAGACGAAAATTGCTTCAAAGGTAGTTCTTATATTTTATTAATATTATTAAATTACTAGTATTAATTAGATAAAGCCTAAAGGTAATTAAATTAGAGTCAAGCACAACATGCTCTTCTACCCCCCTAATTTTTTAAAGCCCGTTTCCTTGGAAGTGGTTTCGCTAGATTGTAGGTAAGGACAGTGGGAATCTCGTTATCTATTCATGCGCGTCACTAATTAAATCGCAAGGCATTTGGCTATCTTAAGAGAATAGAGTCATAGTTACATTATCAAAAAATGAATAAAAAACAAAATAAAATAAACTAAATTTTGTACTAAATACAATATTATTAAGTAAATTGATCAGGGATCTGTTGGATTGGGAATTGTATTGGTAATCTCATTTCCACACCACCCATGAGGCAGAGATTTTCGCTCGTTTTTTTATAGTCGTCGCCCGTTTAATTAAAACTAAAGGCCTAAGTCCACTGTTACATGACGCGGACATTCACCATAAAATCTAAATCAAAAAAATTATAAAAAGACACTTTTCTTAACCATTAAACTTATTGCTAGTATATATTTATTTATATACTGCTATTATTTATTTTATTTATTTTAAAATTTCTAAGATTAAGTATTTATAGTAGAATGTTTTGCGCGCAACATTTATTATTTATTTAATTTATTTTAATATTTTTGCGCAATATATTTTTTTTTATTTAGTTTATATTTCTGCGCATAAGTTGCTACTGTACAATTTTTTTTTCGCAATGAATATGATACTGCGCAGCACACTGTGTCGCCGGTTTTCTCCCTTACATACAGGAAAAGGTTATTCATTGTTTAAATAAAATTCAAATTAAACATTTACAGAATACAAATATATTACAAAAAACCTACTTCTACAATTCTAAGGTTTCATAAGGCAAGGTAGACATCTCGTCTTTACAATTGGTTGCCAGTCTTAAGTTTTTGCACTTACATTTTGTTATTTGTGCTCGACGTTACGAAGCCGCTTGTTGGTGGGTTGTGGCTGGAGTTGTTGCTGGCTGGCGGAAACGTTGACGATGGCCTAGTTGGTGGATTCAGTAACACACAATTTCAAACGTACTTCACTCCTGCTTTTTTTTAATGCGTGTTGCACTTATTCTGGCACTTCTTATTCTTGTCTTTCATTTAGCCACTCACTTTCGATAATCGATCTCAATAAGATTTGCCAAACATCCACTACTGACTACCTGAAACTCGAGACTCTAAGTGCTTGACTGAACAAACTCAGCCAAAACTCCAAGACTGACTTACTGGCTCAGTAACTGCTAACTTTTTGCATTATGCACTCCTTATATATGCTTCTAATAATATGCTATTAGTTCAAATAACAATTACATTCAATAATTAGTGCAATACTTAATACTATTAGCCAAACTGATGAAAGAGTATTTTTTAAAAATTGTTTAAATTTACTTTTGATGATATGATGCAATTACAATTCCTAACACGCATTGTCAATTTAATTCGTAAACAAAATTATAAACTCATCTATAGAAAAGATGACCTCATATATTGATTTAAATAGTAATAAAATAAAATTTCTAAATTTTAGCCACAACTGCAAAACTTGCATTTTTAAGCTATTAAGCTTTTTTTAGAACTTTCATAGTGTCGAATTTAGGCATGGGCTTTATATGTCAGGGCCCCGACCAAACAAAAGGTCCCTTTTGCGATCAAAATGTAATTTTATTAAGTGTAATTTAATTTATATAAATTGATTTTTACATAAATGCGTTCATCATCTTAAGCATATTGGAATACTCAAAGTCAAACATTCTCATTTCTCCAACTTCTGGCAACACATGCTCATCTCAAACATGATCGAAAATATTTCCAATTTTGGTTCAGTTTAGTTGGCGGTATGTTGATTTTAAAGTTGATATATCTAACCACTATTTTGACTGTTCTAGAACGTAGTTTTCTGATCCTCTCAAGCATTATGGAATACTCAAATTCAAACATTCCCATTTCTCCTTGTAGAACTTCTGGCAACACATGCTCATCTTGAACATAATCGAATATAATTTTTTGCGGATTTTTTTTTGGAGCAGTTGTTTTTTAGAGGATTTTGCATTTTTTTCTCTCTCTTGCTTTCGTTCTCGCTTTCACTGCCTTTTTGGAAATGTTGGTTTTATAAAACCACCCACCCTGACTTGCTGCTCTCACTTCCACTGCTTCTAACCTAGTGAACAATATTTATGAAATGAATGTTCATCTCAATCATATTGGAATACTCAAATATTTAAACATTCACATTTTTTTTAAACTTTTTTCTTGTTACGTTGCTTGTTTTTTCGTATCGTGACGTTATGGTACTAGTACGTTATGGTACCAGTACGTTACGTTATGTTACGTGAAGGGTGACATTATTAAGCGACATTATATTTTTTTATTTCAACTGCTGCATTGTCACGATGTTTGTCAATGCCATCGTCCGTATTTATTCTTAATTATTTAATTAAAAAGTACAATTGAAGAAATTCGAGACTTTTATTATGAGACTCAAGAATATTCTTTGCCTTTTTTTCTACCAGGTTAATAGTATTTCCCTCAATCAATGTAAACCTTATATTCAGTCTTAATTAGACATTTTGGTTTCTATTGAGTGATTGATTGCTAGCTTATAAAATGCAAATCGTTCACTTAAATTTTGCACATCACCATGCGTCATATATTCTTCAATTGCACGATTCAATTCTCCATAATCTTCAACTAAATTATTCTTCTTAGCTGCTTCAAAAAATTATTTACAAGGTTTACCACTTGGAGCACGGCGTAAATTTTTGTATGATTGCGCATCAAGAATACGCAACAAATCCAGTCGCAAATAGAATAGTTTCATATTTTTTGCCAAAACTATAAACACTACTTGACGCTTTGATCGTTATGTATTTCCTTTTTGGATTTCATACCATAACAGATGGAAAATTTTGATAAAGCACGAGTCTATAATCTTGATTTACATTCAGTAGGTTAAGGACGTTTTTCTTTTTAATTCCGAATCAACTGAATCTACGGCTACTTCTTCATAATTCTTGATAAAAGTAATTCGTTATTCCTGGTCAAGATGAACATC
The DNA here is from genome assembly GCA_963556235.1 of Cryptophagus acutangulus. NCBI lineage: Eukaryota > Metazoa > Arthropoda > Insecta > Coleoptera > Cryptophagidae > Cryptophagus > Cryptophagus acutangulus. Next base: position 27,838 of record CAUVYR010000333.1, on the reverse strand, counting down.
AAGTTGGATATCACCAACTGCTGCATGTCTACTCACAACTGTTGATCAATTTGCTTAGCGTAAAAATTTAAAGATTAACGCTAAAATAATTTTTGCTTTTTATCCGTTTAGAGATTATTGACTTCGAACATGAACGAACATATTGGTTCCGAACATGTTGACACCTATAACGGTTTTCAACCATGTGCTTGTCGCATTGTCTTATTTACAAATTGACATAGATTTGTTTGGCATTTACTTTGACTTCATATTAAATTGACTGGCATTCACCTTGTTCCATAAACAATAAGTTTGTGGGTTTTTTCCACGCTAAATTTTTATCTCACCTTGCAGTCGTTCCAACTAGATATAGTAGGTAGAGATAGTTGGGAATCTCGTTATCCATTCCCATTCTTGCAAGTTAGTAATTAATCTGAAGAAGACTTTGAAACATTTCAATTAATTAAAATGTTTTGCATTTCAAGTAATATATAATTATCTCAAACATATTCGAATATTTGGCAAAAGCAAGAAAAGCTCTGGCTCCATTGTCTATTTAGATGGTCTAAAAATCACTTTTACTTTTTCTTTAAGAAACATGAAAATGGGGTCCAAACTTTGTTTGAATTATTTTATTTTGGAAATCTTTTAAATTTTGTACTGTGCCATTCTGCCGTTTAGGTGATGAACCTTCGCTTCATCACCTAAACGGCAGAAATATGTAAGGTTATATTGAAAAGTGAACTCAATATGCGAGCGTTACCGAACTTTACTTTATTATAATTCCATCTTTGTGTTTTTTGGGAATCTAAAATTAGACTGAATTTAAAAACTTTTAAAAAAAAATTTAACAATTTTGAGAAAAATTTCCTGAAATTATTAATGCAGTATTTTAAATCTTAGCAAGTAGTAAAACTACTTACAAAAACACAAAATACAAAAATAAATAAAAAAAAATTAATACAAAAATATAAAAACACTTTTTATTGACGCTGAATAAAATAAAAATTAATAAAAAGGAAACTAAGTTTTGGCTGATTTTAATGTGAAGTTTTTTGTACTGTAAATAATCAACTCACCAAATTTAGATTTTCAATGTTCGGGTGTTGCTGCTCGGGTTGCTGCTATTTTAAACAAAAAATTATTGATTCAAACTAATTCGCTAAACATATTTGCAAAATATTCATTTTGATTTTGAATTTATAATATTATTTTATCATATAGTACTTATAGGTATTTTAGATATTTATTAATTAATAGTAATTTAAATAATAATACAACTAGTTGTTTTGTTTATCAATAATGGTATATTTATTTTAATTCTTAATTTTCGTCCAGAAATGATTAAAAGTTGAATGTACGAGAATTTTGGAAGTTGTTGGACAAGATTCAAAATCAAACAATTTTATAACTGACCGGTTTCGGTTTATTTGCTTAAACCATCTTCAGAGTCTACAAAACGTAATATAGTATTACTTAAACAGTAAAAATCATTTTTGGCAGGAAAAGGTATATTTATTATTTAGTATTTTTATTCAATGTTGAATTCAAATAATGAACTGATTGTTCATCTCAAGCACATGGGAATACTGAAAAATTCACATTTCTTTTTGAGTTATACATAACTTTCATGTCATACATAATGAAATTTACACATGTCGATTTTTATTACGTTATCTGTCTTTTGGTATCATGACGTTATGCACTACGTTATGTGACGTGAAAGCTGACTATACTCGGATTTAACTGAAACTTTTACTGGCGGAAATTCCATTGGACTTTTGTAATATTCTGAATTAATTTTTAGGTTTAGTTTGCCTGTTTATCTCAAATATTGAATTCTTCCACTGTCTGATGTACATGCTCATCTCAAACATAATCGAATATAAACTGTTTACTCAACCTAAATCAGTTAGTCTACATCGGTGTATATTTATTGGTATATTGAGCCTCAATCTTACAAATGATCCAAACTTACTGGAAATCGGTTTCTTGGTTTTTGAGGATTAAATTAAAAAATTATTAAAGCAAGCACATTTACTATCACTCCGAATCGTATATGTAACATTTTAAATAAAAATTAGAATTTTTACGACAGAGAGGCATTAAATATCACAGAATACATTACCATGTATTGTTACCGATATTTATCAATAAAAATCTGGCTCCAAGTATTTAATATAACCATCCAATTTATGTAATGTGCTAATATAAACTAGTAATTTTACATCAAAGACATTTTATGATTTTATTACGGAGGAAATTATGTAGGATGTGTAAAATGACAACAAAAAGCTTTTTTATATAACTTTTTTATGTAAAATTATTACTCAAATATTTGGTACGGTATAAAATTAAAGGTTCTTTTTCAATTATTTAGTAAAGCCCTTTACCTAAAGAAGTTCCTGCTAGGCGGTTGTTAGTAGAGATGATTTCAAATAAAACTAATAGAATGGCGCACGGAAAAATGGAGACAGTCAGAGTCTCCTCCCATTTAGGTCTATTACAATAACATTGACTTCGCTACTAGGACGATGCAGGTTCTTTTACGCGCGGGCTGTCAAGTCGTAGGTTATTTGCTTGCCTGGTATAGAGTTTCGACGAGTGCGCAATAGTTTTTTAATTGTCAATTTTTTACTGAACGAATAATATACGCAATACCATGTTTTAAAGTTTCTTCAGAACATATTATATTACTTTCTTCTTACATTTGTCGTTTATCGAAATTTTGACATAGTAGGCAACTTAATTTGATCACAAATTACATATTAATATTAAGAATACTCTAATTGGAGATATATGTTAAATAATAAAGTAACAAAGGCCTAAGGAAATTTTGACGCTTTGTTATACTTGATTATTTATCAACTCTAATGTTTTGCATTTCAAATAGTATATTGGTCTCGATATTGGTACCTATATATCTTAAACATATTCGATGAGACTCTACTCTTGAATTTTAGCTACTTTTTTATTTTTCACTATCAGAGCAATTAGAAACCCCGGGGGTTTTATTTTGAATCACGACTGATAATTTGGTTAAAAAATTTAAATTTTATAACTTTAAGTTATTAAGTTTTCTTGTTCATCTCAAGCATATTGGAATACTATATTTTGAATACTAAATATTTGTTAGCTGTATTCTTTTTGTTGTATTGGTCTGTTTATCGGCTCGATACAAATACTAACTACGGTTTTTCCCCAAAAACTTTCAATAAGAAACAAAAACGGTTTTAATTCATTTATTGGTATATGAACCTATACTCACATTTAAATATTATAATATTTTGAGAAATAGTTCTAAAAACGTACCAAAAACAATTTTCAAAAAAACAAAATCGGATACGCTTTCCGGTGGCTTTCTCTATTATTTCTTGATTCTGGGCTTCCACTTACCGCTTCTTCTTGCATGATTTCGATATGTATTGCCTTCTTAAGGGTTTCTAGTTTCTATATAGTTTATTCTTCAAGCATGCTGGCTAGTTCATTTCACAGCACTTTTTGATAGATACTTTTTAAAAAAAAAATTCCTGAAAGACAAAAGACATTATAATGGTTAAATAGTAATTAATTGTTAAAAAAATAACGATATAAAAATAATTATATAATACATATTATATATAAAAATATCTATGATAATTATTAATATTATATTATGTTATATTAAATTTAAACAATTAAGAATTTAAGCAAGTATTTAATCGTGTAAGTATGTAAGCATGTAAGCATTAAAGCATTAAAGCAAAGCATTTTTTTTATTTTTTTTATTTTTTTTTATTTTTTTTTTTTTAATTACAACCGAGGTGGGAATAATATTCATTACATTGCCGTGCTAAAAAAGAGGGCCATACCTGCAAAATATCTTTTTTCTTTTATTAATTTTTTTTTTTTGTCTTATCTACACATGACTTGTCAACACATGTCTTTTCCACTCATCGGTTTTATTATTTTTTATTTTATACACTATATATTTTTTTTATTTTATATATTATTTAAAATTATAATTATATTTAATAATAATAAATTCTTTTTTTATATATAGTATATTAATTTATATTTTTATATATTTTTTAATATATTCTTTTTTTATTTTATATATTTATATTTTTTTTTTAATTCATTCTTTTTTTATTTATTATAATTAGTAATTATAATTATATGTTTTGTTAACAGTAACTTTTTTTAAAAGAGTACTTATACCAAAATAAAAAAATAAAATAAAATAAATGTAAACATTTTTTATTTTTTAAAAGAAGTAGCTACTTGTTAATCTCATTTCCACACCACCCATGAGGCACTTTTTGATAGATGTTTTTTAAGTTCCTTTTTTTATGAAAGATAACTTTTTATTCTAAGCTGCTTTTAGCCAGAGTTTTTGTATCGTGACGTGATGATACCACTACGTTACTTTATGTTACGTGAAGGCTGATTTTACTCTGATTTAACTGAGACTTTCATCCGTGATCATTTCCAATGCAGTTTTCTATTTCTATTCTGAAATAATTTTTTGGTTTAGTTTTCCGTTTTATCTCAAACATATTGGAATATTCAAATATTCAAAAAGTCACATTTTTTCTTGCATAAGTTTTGAACACATTTGTCATTCTTAAACATATTTGTCTATAATATTTGACAAACGGCCGATTGGGACCGGGATCTACATGTGGATTAGCAATTTTTCTTCTATGACCAATCCATAGGCTGCAATGGCAATTAAGCAGCTATATGCGAATTTAAACACAATCACAAAGTTATTTTAGCCTTCAATGTGTCAAATGAAATTGATTAAACAAATAAGAAATTATTTTAATTTTTAAATTATCGGGTTCATCTCAAACATATTGGAATATTCGAAAGTGTGGGCATATACTATTATTAAAAGTATTGAAAATGAAATATAATAAATGATATATCAAAAGGGGGCTAAATACTAATAAAACAGTGCATTAAAAATAGATATATTTTTGAATTAAATAAAATTCAGTATTTTTATATTGACCAATGAATTTTTTATGGATGCATTATGTTTGTTTTTGTAATAATATGTTATTTCACTTTTGTGTTTTTTGTATGAAAATTTATAGAAATAGTTTGCAGGTTAAGCAATAAAATTTTGTTTAATTCCAATGTATTAATAGTTAAAATTATATTAAAATATTTATATTATTTATTATTAGTGCTAAATGAAATAAAAATTTATTGGACATTTTGTATTGTTTATAATTATTGTTTATTTCCTAAAATCATACCATAATCCCAATCGATGTGAGATGTTAATTATTTTTTAGTTTTAGTTCATTTTTAAAAAATATTGTGTTAAATTCCATTATTGGGTAAGTATTAAAAATTAAAAGTATTTAATGTGGATTATAAAACCGCAACGTAATTGAAAAATCGTCTACTTAGATTATTCCAACTACGGCATACAAAAATGTTAGTATCGAGAAAAAGTCGGTCTGGTATTTTGATGTTTATAAATACCTTTTTAATTAATGAAATATCATGAACAACTATATCAGAACAATTAATCATCAATGGTTTCAATGAATTTAGCAACAAAATACTAAAAATGGTTTGATTGCTTTTATCAAAAAACTGTAAAGGACTATTCCACATTAAAGTACAGTCACGGCCAGAAATGGTTTTTTTTTGGCCAATTGTGGTTTTTAAACCACAGCTTACTTTTCTATTTCTGATAAGTCAGTTTAATTTAAAAACTAGCAGATTTGTCAGTTTTATTCTTACTTTTACAAAGTTTCATATGCCGTATCATACGTTAACCGAAGCTGAAAAAGGTTTTGCAATAGCAAAATTAGACGAAGGGTGGTCGTTGCAACGAGTAGCTGACGAAATTCAGTGCGGAAAAAGCACAATTTTTAATTTAAAAAAAATATATTTTATTTGTTGTCTTCGAATGTGATTCAATTTTGTTATTTGTATATCTAATTAAATTAATTAACCTAATAATTTTCATTAATGTTAAACTTTAAAATAAAATTGTTAATTTTTTATTTATTTTATGTTTTTATAATTTAAAAATAAATTGTACGCCACTGAATTTCTGAATGTTTTTTAAAGTTTGATTCACTATAGGAAATTTTTTCAAAAACCTACTTACTTGATTAAAAATTGTGCGGAATTTTCTGGCCGCGACTGTACATGCAAAAGCTTCAAACTAAACCAAAATTACTATTAAAATATTTTTAATTTTTTTAAAAGTTTATACCTGATTTAAAATTAGCTGACCAATAAATGCGTTATCATAATAAATATCCATACAACTTTACCTGAAACGTTACTAAACATAATTTTATTTAAATAAAAACTTAAAAGTACGAGTCAGTAAATTAATGTTCGATTCTGAATTATTAGTCGTTAATAATGAAATAATTAAATTCGCAAACTTATATTAATTTTATTTGAAATTGATGGTCACTGTATGGATGGCTATGGCACTGCGTCCGTTACTTTTTTCTCTAGGAGGAGGAGAAATCTTCATGGACACTAGAGGTTCTAGCATGCCATGTAGTGCCGGACTCATACTGTTTAAAACCCCTCTTTGAGCAATTAACCCTGAACTGCTCTGGCATTACTTCAGGGTAGCCAGCCCTTTTTCTTTATCGCCTTTTCTTTATCCCTCCATCAATCATCATCCTTTGCTTTTCTTGTCATCCGCGCTGCTCCTCCACCGTTCGTGCTTCCCGCTGATCTTTACCCTTCCGTGCTATGATGTCCCTCCCTCACCAGACTATGGACCACCATCTACGGATCCTCCGACGTCAACATGTATTGGCAAATGTTTTTATCTTCAATGCTCAGGAGCACCTCTTCTTCGCCGGCCACCACCTCCGATCGTCAGCTGATGCACCTTTGGTAGTACATGACATCGCAGTTTACACATGCGTCGTCCTCTCGCAGTCCGAACCTCCGGGAGTAGTCCACCACTCCGTGATTCCTTTCCACCCAAACATCCACCTTCGGGATTAAAGTCTAGTCCACCGTTCTGTCTGGCTCGTCGCCCATCTTGACTGCCACGTGTCCCTCATTGCTCTTAGGTGGATCTTATTGCGGACAGATTTCTCTCTGCCTCCAAGTCCACTATTTTGGATTTTTGGAGAACCCAACCACATCCTGGATAGCGTCCAAAGTTGAACGCACCTTTTGGATGCCGTACTGGCTTTCCACAAGCCCCTTGATGGTCTTCCTCCAGTGGTTTGCCATCCGGGCCCGCTGTCATTCTAGGTGCCAATTCTTCCGCCGCCGCTTTTTTGGCTCCCACGGTCATGACCACTCGTACCTTCTCCACTGCTTGCCTCATTCAAGCTATTCACGTCTAGCTTCAAGGTAGCCCGTACTCCCGTGCGCCTGCACACCACCCATCTCCCCATGGGTTTTTGTCCACCACTGCATTAATTTGCTCCCAACACCGTCTTTTTGCCGCTTTAATTCCATCTCTTAGCTTCTTTATTACTTTGTAGTAGTCCTCAGCGCATAGGCCGCGTTTAGCAAGATGCCACCGTACGGGATATTGCTTCCACGACGCCTCGTCTGAAGACTTTTTACTCGGATGCACCCTCTCCGCAGCTCTGCAATCTCGTTTTTGCAAATCTGAATTTGGTAGCCTTCCTTACCACAACGTTGGCAGTTATTGCTTCGGTCGTAACACTTGCAGTTCACCACAAAGTGGTAGTAGGCCCAGCATCGAAAGCACCTACCCAGGTACACTTTTCTCTCTACCGACACGTTTAATAATCCCGCTGAACACCAGTTTCTGGGCCACCAGACTGCCTATAGTGCGTATTGTTAGAGTGGCAGCTTTCATATCGGCGGCATATATCCATAGGTTCTCCAGGTTGGCCCCCTTGCTCTCTAGACTGCCGGTCCTGGACTCGATGGCCTCCCAGATTTTATTCCTGGTGAGCACCGCATTCATGCCTCCCACCGCATCCATGCCCAAGATCTTGACTACGTCTCGATCTCCAAACACACCCTTCACCGGTAGTATACACTTACTGACCTTAATACCTAAATAACTATTATACTCTTCATTAGAATATTCTTGATCTAAAGTAATTCTTCTAAATATTATAATATGTAAGCAGTTAAATCTAAATATAATATAACAATAATATGTTTACTTTGATTATTCAAACTACGGCATACAAAAATGCTAGTACTGAAAAAGACGATTTCAAAACCTAGAACAATTTAAATTTATTATCATGTCGCTTTGATATTTTGATGTTTATAAATACTTTTTTCATTAATGAGAAATCCAGAACAACTATACCAGAACAATTTATCACCAATGGTTTCATTGACTACGTTTACGCCGTAAAATTTCAATCGGCTTGAAATTCAAGTGGCTTGACTTGACTAATCCTAAGGTGTTTATTCCGCTCTTATTTGAAGCGGATTTGTCAATATACTTTCAATTCGTAAAAAGAGATGGTCGAAAGTGCTAACTTCACGAGTATATTTTTCTCTGTCATGTTGACATATCTACTCTTCCTACATAACCTTTAAATAAATTGTTAGTAATTGAGTTGTAGTTGTATAGTTGTACGGCACATTTTTATTAAAAAATGATCAAGCCGCTTGACTTTTTCAATTCAATCGGCTTGAAAATCCAATCCGCACGTTTACACCGTATATTTGAATCCGACTTCCAGTTCAATCCAGTTTCAAGCCGATTGAAATCATACGGCGTAAACGTAGTCATTGAATTAAGCAACAAGATACTGAAACTAGTTCGATTGCTTTTATCAAAAAGCTGTAAAGGACTATTCCACATTAAAGTAGATGCAAATATTTCAGATTAAAAAAAATATTATAAAAATATTTTCAATTTTTTAAATGTACATGCCTGATTTGAAATTAGCTGACCAGTAAATGCGAATTGAAGAATCCCAATTATGGCTTCTATTCCAAGTATTATAAATCGAATATTGCTTGGTGGACTAATTTTCTAAAAAAGCAATATATTTTAGAGATACGTAGTTTATTGCAATATATTACCATTAGAATAAAAAATACAGAACTTATTACAACGAATATTCCAGTAATTGAGTAGAAGATGATAGCAATATAAGCCAACTCGTTTATTTGATCTACCACACTAAAAATGATAGTTTTTGTATTTTAATAAATTATTTGGAACTAAATATACTTTTTCATATGTAGATGATGCTTGACGGTGTCAATTAAAATATGTTTGACTCGATTTTGATAATTCAAATCCGAGCTCAGATCAAAGTTGTCTTCTTTGATGTTATCGAAAATTTTCAAATAATTTTCTTTTAATACATAAAATTGAAATGTACAATGCAAACTCAAATAAAGCGATAACCACCCCTGGGCGATTACTATAATAACTACTATTGGAAAAGAAAAATAGTAGGTGATATATAATAGAGCTTTGAAACGACCTCCATAATCGCTAATTATTTTGTAAAGAAAATCAATATTGTACTCGTCACCAATAATAGGTAACGAACATATAGTTTTACAAATAGCTAAAATTATAGATAATTTCCAAAAAAATATCACAGTTTTCGCTTGTTTCCTCATTTTGTTTTGTAATTTTTCACTTGTTAAATTCCAAGTATTTAAATAATATGATAAAGTGGTTTTTAGTAGAACCAGAAAACTTTTATTTTTGTCCCAAAAATTAAACACCGATAGAAAAGCCTAAGATAAACTCAGTGTCAAATTTATTTATAGTCTGTGCAAGGAATCATGGCATTCACGTCATCAATGTATACGTCATCAAACCGACAATACTGCATCGAAGCATATTGTCATGCGCTTGTGTATTGCAACCAAACGCCATGTTTCTTTACCCAAAGAATATACAAAATTTATATTTAATTACTTACATATAACGTAAAAGATACCATAGGTAGGTAATTTAAAAATGTTTGCAGTGGAGGATTTGTAATTATATTCGCGCCTCTTTCCAAGATCAAATGTGTAGTAAGTCTCCTCTTTTGTCGCTAGATGTCGCCACGTGTATAAAAGTTACTAAAATTTTATTAGCTATCTCTCTTGCGCATGCAGTACTCATTCTTCTTTTTGGCGTCTAGAAGAAACCACGTGTTTTTTGGTGTTTTGTGTTGAAATAAGTAATAACTAGGGCTGGGAATCGTATTCGAATAACTCGAGTATTCATACATTTAGTTATTCGAATAACGAATAATTTCTAAACAGTTTATTCAACTTTTCGAGTATTCATGAGTAGTCATGAGTTATCGAGTATTCACGATTAATACGAGTATTCATGATTAATTAACGAGTATTCATGATTAATCAACAAGTATTCATGATTAATCTACGAGTATTCATGATTAATTTACGAGTATTCATGACTTTTCAACGAGTATTCATCTAAACGATTTAACTTTGTGATTCTTAGTATCCCCACTATTTCCATGCCCAGTCGCGACGCAAAACTCCTTATATTTAACTAGTTGCAACTTGCACTAGTGTTCAGTGTTTATTTCCATATTGAACACATTTCAAGATTTTTGCCTCAAAGTCAAAATGAGTGCCTCAATTAAAGGATCGAAAAGTAAAATATGGAAATACTTTAAATTAGAGGATAATAAAGCACAATGTAAACTTTGCAATTACAGTGCTATATTGAAAGGACCTACGAGTAATTTATGGCATCATTTCAGAAATAAACATTCATCAACATGCAGGTAAATTCCAAATAAAGAAGCGCAAAACCTTATCTATTGAATTTTATTGAACTATTGCTTGCATGTGTAAATTCAAAAGTGTTTTATTTTCATTATTTGTGTTCCTACCAACTTACACAGTGGCGTATCGAGAACATTCAGTTCGGCGGGGTAAATTGAGTGAGGGGGCTGGTAATTTAGTCGTAAACTTTTTTTTTTAATGGCAACATTTGCTTTCTCTAGGGGTAAGCACCCCCAGTAGCCCTCCCTTAAATACGCGCTTGAACTAACACATAATTGAATTGATTATTTTTTGATGATCATATTTACTAATCAGTACACCGTATTTTTATCACCAGTTTAATTTCGTCTGATCACATTGTTCTAGTGGGAATAATTCACTGTGGATTATTCCAACCATAATACTCTTTGTACATTGTTTTGTACATTGATTTTATCATGATTTTTTAAATAAATGTCAATCTGACATGTTTTGTAGTTTCTATCGGGTTTTTGGGTCGTCAAAAAATAATCTTACGAATACCACTCAAGAGTTTAATAAATTGAAAAATAATTCTTTAGAATATTTCTTAAACTTGTTATCATAAGGTAATAGCTACTCTTGTGTCTATTGCCGGACAACAAGTTTTCGATATATCTGTTAAAGTATTTTCAAATTATTCTCACTTTCTTGTGATATTACTATTGAAATTATCTACAACATAAAGTTTTTTTCATCGCCTACCCTAATCCATTTTTTGTTGATCACTTTATAGATAGTGAAATATTGCGTTATAAAATGCCTGAATTTTTAATTGTAGAAAAATAGACGATGATGCAGATATAAGTGAAACAGAATCAGATTCAGCTTCAGCAAGTTCGGCATCTCAAGTTCAACCAAAAATTTCTGAAGTATTTGGTTTTCAGAAGCTAAACCAAAAAAAGCAAGAAACAATTACTCAACTCATAACAAGAATGATTTGCATTGATACCCTACCCACTTCATTTGTTGAAAATAAAGGATTTGAAGCATTCATGAAATATATTGCACCTTCGTATAAAATACCAGTAAAGAAAACAATATCTATTAGAATTGATGCTTTATATGACACGGAACAAATTAAACTCATGACAATTCTAAATAGTCCAAAAATATTATATGTAGCTCTCACAACTGATTGCTGGACCTCACGAGCAAGCGAATCATATATATCGTTGACATGCCATTATATTGACCCTGAATGGAATCATACAGCAAAACTTTTAACGGTGGAATTCATGGAAGACAGACACACTAGTCTAAATCTGCAAGATAAATTAGAGACTATGGTAAATGATTGGGGTATTAGACATAAATGTGTATGCATTGTACATGATAATGCCCGAAATATTGTTGGAGCCACAAGAGAATCTTCTTTTTTTACTGAATCGGTGTGCTGTTTTGCTCATTCACTACAACTCTGTTTGAGTGCATTGTTTGAAGAAACCAACTTGAAATCTCTAATTTCTAAATGTAGCAGCGTGGTTGGCCATTTTAAACATTCAAATAATGCTACTATTGCTCTTGCAAATAAACAGAAGCAACTGGAGATTCCACAACATAAATTAGTTCAAGCCGTAAAAACCCGTTGGAATTCAACATATTATATGTTTAAAAGACTACTAGAACAACGAGAAGCTATCATTGGCGTACTATCAGATAGAAATATAACAACAAGAGCTCAAGCTGCACATTTGATGTTGGATGAAAATGAATGGAATCACATTGAAATTGTCAGTGAGATACTACAACCTTTTGAATTAGTAACTACACTGTTTTCTTCAGAGACTGAACCAACCATATCGATGGTAATGCCGATTTTGCAATCGCTAATGGCTAACTTTATTCTGAAAGATATGCATCATGATGAACCAAATAACTTTAAAAAACCCATGAAACAATTGTTAGAACGGGAGTTCAAAAGAAGATTTACAAATGTTTGCAACTTATCTTCAATGACAGGTTCTAATGAAATTGATTTATTGGATATTTGCACATTTTTGGACCCAAGATTCAAAAACACAGAACGGTTTTTGGGGTCAATAATTAAAACCAAAAATTTCTTATATAGTATTATTGAAAATAATACTGATAACGATTTACTTGGTGAAGAAACAATTAGTAATCATGAACAAAAATGTGCATTAGATATGCTGTTTCCTGAAAGTACAACAACGTATTCCAAATCAACTGAACTGGATATATATATTACGGAAACGCTGGTACCAAAATCTGTGAATCCATTACTATGGTGGAAAAGTAATGAAGTAAAGTATCCAAAATTAGCTATTTTAGCTAAAAAATACTTATGTATACCAGCAACATCTACTTCATCAGAGCGAGCTTTCTCTAAAGCTGGAAACATTATTACAGCAAAGAGGGCATGCTTAAAACCTGATAATGTCAAAAAAATCTGTTTTCTATGTGCAAATTTAAGCTAGTTCTGTTCTCTTTTTTTATTTTAACAGTTTTATATTTTGTTTCATCTTGCAGTAGTACCATTTTGATTTTATAATTATTATTTATTTAATAAATAAATACCATAATATAATAAAATGTATTTTTTATTTAAAAAAAATGTGACTATTTATATTCATGAATACTTGTATACATGAGCACTTGTGAATAGTCATGATTACTCTTATTCATCGTATTATGAATACTCATATTCATGAATAATTATGAGTATTCATGAATATGTACTTAGTCATGAGTACTTGAATAATTCGAGTATTCATCAGCATCAAAAGACGAGTATTCGAGTCCAAAATATGTTACGATTCCCAGCCCTAGTAATAACCTTTACTATTATCCACGAAACAATGTCTTCAAGTGAAGGGGACGACGAACTAGTGTCATTGATGCGAAGCATCGATAAGAGAGTTCGAAAATTGGAACGTAAGAAACGGCATCGTCAGCGTCGCTCCCAATCACCAACACGATCTAGATCCAGATCTAGCCATCATCGTCGATCTCAACATTCTCGTCCTCGTTCTATGGACGACAATTCAAGAAATCGTGACATGTTTGAAGGTAAATGATGTTAGTTTTCGCAGTAATTGTTTTCTCCGTTGCGAGAAACATGCTTCAAATTCTTTCCAAGTTGCTTGGATAAGAAATAACATGCGTAGCCGTGTTTCAACTGCCTATAACGCAAAGGCAACATGTGTATGTTGCCCTTTGCACAGCATGTGTATGCTGTGGCATTGGATACGAAGATATCCACTAAGTCTATTTCTCCGTTGTGGGAAAAACTTACGTCACTTAACAAAGCCAGTATATGTATGTTGTGCTTTGCACAGCATGTGTATGCTGTGGCAATGGATACGTAGTTATCCACTAAGTTTATTTCTCCGTTGCGGGAAAAACTTACCTCACAATTCCTAACCTCACTGTGGACCAGGAATAAGTGTGTTACATTAAACCATTAAATTACAGAAAATTCACCCATCGTAAACCAAGATCAGCCAGAGGCCTTTACAACGCCTGAAATTCAAGAACAAACCCCCCTGAATGAGGATTTTATGAAAATGCTATGCAGCGATGTACCTAAAAATGCACAGTTCGCGGACGAAATTCAGCCGGAGGTGGCTCAAATGATTGTAAACCTTGTATCATCTGGTCTGTTGGATGAAACCAAAACTGAATTATTGGTAAAGTATCCTCCGCCAAAGAATTGCGAACGAGTTACCGCCCCAAAATTAAACAAGATTATTGAGCTGGCAGTTGCAGACGCAGCAAAAGCTCGCGATGCAAGGTTGGCAAATTCCCAAACACAACTGGGTACTGCGTTAGCAGCATTGGGAAAGGTTTTATCCTTGCTGATTAAAAAAGACAGGGGGGGAAGCGGTCAGGATGACGAAACAAGCTGGAACCGTAGGTTGTTTGAGCTGGTGAACGATGCTGTCAAAATTTTGGCAGACGTTCACCATTCAGAGTCAAGCTGCAGGCGTAGCCTCCTTTGCATGGGCCTCAAGAAAGAGTGGAAAGATCTATTGGAACAAGCACCTATCACAGGTTTATTGTTTGGTGAGGACTTGGAAGAAAAACTCAAGGAAACGAAGTTATTAGAAAAATCGAGCCTGGAACTAAAGGCGACCAAGTTTCCGAAATCTTTAAACTCGAAGAGCCTGCCTCGACGTCCAGTGCAAAACTATCGCCAAGGCAGGCAGAACATTCGTTCCTCAGTCCAGTACAAGCCGTACCCAATCAAGCAGCGTCAAGAGAGTTACAAGAAGATTCAAGATTCGAGCAAGAAAAGGTCGACGAGGTCGTCCGAGAACCACAACAAGTTATGCTGGTAGACTAAGTTATTTCCAAGAAGTTTGGAATAAATTAATTAATGATTCGGTAATTTTGACTTGGATATCAGGTTACAAAATTCCATTCAGCAAGAAACCTTGCCAAATTACCCCTCCTAAGGAACCAAAATGGTCCAAAACGGAACTAACTAATATTCAATCATCAATAGATTCCTTAATACAATCTGGGGCAATTAGCGCCTGCACACCTTGCGAAGACCAATTCATTTCAAGAGTGTTCTTAACTCCTAAGTCAGACGGTTCGTTTAGGATGATCTTGAATTTAAAATCGTTGAATAATTCTATAATCTGTTCACATTTCAAACTCGAAGACCAACGAACGGTAGCGAAGCTGCTCACTAAAAATTGCTATTTAGCAAAAATAGACCTCAAAGACGCGTACTTCTTGGTTCCAATACACCCTTCTTGTTACAAATATTTACGTTTCCAATTTCAAGATTACCTTTACGAATATAGAGCCTTACCATTTGGTTTATGCACGGCTCCATACGTATTTACCAAGATACTCAAGCCTGTGATGAGCCAATTACGTAAACAAGGTCTCATATCCGTAGTATATATCGATGATTTTCTTTTATTCGGAAACTCATACGCTAGTTGCTTAAAAAATGTAGAAACAACCTGTCAATTGTTGCAAAGATTAGGGTTTATTATAAACACTGAGAAGAGTGTTCTCATCCCTTCTCAATCTTGCACGTATCTAGGATTCACTTACAACTCTTTAAAAATGACAATTGAAGTACCCGAAGAAAAGAAACTGAAAATTCTATCCATTCTTAAAAAATTTCTTTCCAGAAACAAGTGCAAAATAAGAGATTTTGCAAGCCTAGTAGGAATATTAGTTGCTTGCTGTCCTGCTGTGAAATACGGATGGTTGTACACCAAGTCTTTTGAGAGAGCAAAATTCCTGGCCTTACAATTGAACAAAGGCAACTTTGATAACTCCATGTCTGTACCCTCAAGTCTTTCATCAGATTTTGCATGGTGGAAAACTCGCCTACAAAATGCAAGAAATGATATAAGAGTCGATAATTTTGCTTTAACTATATTTTCTGATGCCAGTTCCACAGGGTGGGGGGCATATTGCGATGGTGGAGAGGCTAAGGGTCGCTGGACTGACGACGAAAAGCCTCAACACATCAATTATTTGGAATTGCTCGCAGCATTTTTTGGTCTGAAATGTTTTGCAAAAAATTTCTCCCATTGCAACATTCTATGTAGAATTGACAATACCACCGCGATTTCTTATATAAATCGCATGGGAGGGATACAGTATCAAAATTTAAACAATGTTACCAAAGAAATCTGGAAATGGTGTGAGTCACGGGACCTTTTCATATTTGCATCCTATATACGGTCGAAGGATAATGTCGAAGCGGATGCCGCATCTAGATCTCTGTCCGCTAGTACTGAATGGCAATTAGCAAATTACGCGTTTGAAAAAATTGCGACACAATTTGGGGCTCCTGACTTATTCGCGTCTAGACACAACCATAAATGTGAAAAATTCGTTTCTTGGTCGAGAGACCCAGAAGCCTTTACAATCGATGCATTTACTCTAAACTGGAGCCACTTATTTTTTTTACGCTTTTCCGCCTTTTTCCTTAATTCTACGAGTACTTAGAAAAATTATTTCCGAAAAGGCAGAAGGGATTATAGTGGTTCCAGAGTGGCCTTCGCAGCCCTGGTATCCTATATTCAAATCGCTTGTAATCAATGAACCTCTCTATTTCAAACCAAATAGTAAGTTGCTGCTTTCGTTTGACAGTATCCCACACCCTCTTTGGACTCAACTTACCCTGGTATCCGCACGCTTGTCAGGGAAGCAATGGTGATGAAAGGTATGCCAGCGGCTTCTCTTAACATCATATTAGGCTCAGTGTCTCAAGCAACGCTTAAACAGTATGACTCCGGTTTAAAGCGATGTGGACGTTTCGTAAATCCGATTATAAGTCTATATTTAAGGCATCCCCAGAATCTATACTACTTTTTCTTTCGCATCACTTTGAAAACGGAGCGTCTTATGGTTCCCTCAACTCCTTTCGATCTGCCATTGCACTCCTGGTAGGACCAGAAATCGGGCAAAACAGCCTGATAAAAAGATTTTTTAAAGGCGTTTTCAGACTGCGACCTACAAAACCCAAGTACAACATGACTTGGGATCCAACAATTGTGCTTACCTACCTATCCTCACTAGGACCAACTGAATCGCTGAACCTAGAACAATTAACTCACAAAATGGTCTCACTATTAGGTCTAACAACCGCGCACAGAGTGCAGACAATTGCGTCTATTGATATTCGCAACATAAGACAAACGACCGAAGGAGTTGACATAAAAATCCCAGCTACTCTGAAAACAACAGGACCAAACAGACCCCAGCCATCACTGTATCTACCATTTTTCACCAACAATCCGAATATCTGTGCTGCGACAACGATTTTACACTATCTGCAAGAAACTGAATGTCTGAGGACACCTGAGGAATACCAACTGCTGCTAACATTTAAGAAACCTCACCATGCTGCTTCCACTCAATCCATTAGTAGGTGGATAAAGAAAACTCTTCAGAATAGTGGACTTGACATCAACATTTTCACGGCACACAGCACTAGGCATGCTGCTACATCTGCCGCTGATCGAAATAATGACACTATAGACCTAATACGAAGTAAGGCTGGTTGGTCTCAGGACTCAAGAACGTTTGCGACATTTTACAAACAACCACTAGACAATAACTGCACATTCGCAACAGCTGCGCTAAATATACAACCTAGTGTGGCACCCTAGCGTTCTCTCATGGGTATGATATGTGAAACTAAATATCTGTAATGCTCTTATTATGGTTCGCCAATAAAGTTTTTTAATACTGTTTTGGCTCTATCCAATTTGTTGCATTCGCTTTGAACATCTACACGTTTGATCTTGGAAAGAGGCGCGAATATAATTATAAAATTAAACAAACTTACCAAGTGAAGTTCTATTTTAATTATATGAAGCGCCTCTTTCCAAGATCACACACCCTCCCCTACCTAAGATGGATAGACCTACCCCTTAGATGCAACAAATGTTAGACTTCAAAGATAATGAGTACTGCATGCGCAAGAGAGATAGCTAATAAAATTTTAGTAACTTTTATACACGTGGCGACATCTAGCGACAAAAGAGGAGACTACACATTTGATCTTGGAAAGAGGCGCTTCATATAATTAAAATAGAACTTCACTTGGTAAGTTCGTTTAATTTTATAATTATAAGATACAGACTTAAACCCAATAAATAACCAAAAATAAATATACCGATTGGAAATGAAACAGCCATTACTTCTTTAATCGCAGTGAAGTAAAATAGGCTAACAAGAGGGTATAATATATCATCTGAAAATATAAAATTATATTATAAGTCTTGATTTTCTATACAACTTTTTCACCGTTATTAGAAAATTTTCCAAAAATGCCAGAACAATTTTTGAACTTTACTTGAAGTCTCTTCATGTTGGCGATTCTAACGAGTATAGCCTAAAATGTCGGTATTAAATATAAGTATTAATACTTATATTAATAAATCTAGTACTAATATAAGTATTAAATTGAATACTACTAATAATCATCGTAGCCATTACATTAAATGGTATGGTATGAAAAGTAATGTTGTGATCGTAAAATGAATTTAAAAGTAATTTACCTATTTGAAATATAAAAACACTCTTTCATAGATTGTGTTACAAAGTAAAAAAACAGCATCACATGTGTAACAGTTGAAATTTGATATTTTTGGTTAAGGTTTTACAGAAAACTAACGAACATGGTTTTAGATGGGTAAAACCATAAAATTCATAGCAAAGTAATAAAATTACATAATTGATGTGTTTTGCTATCCACAAATGCCAGTTGACATTTATTAGCAAAAAAAGAGCTTTGTATCTTTAGCGAAAATAAATGCACTATAGGCAGTACCACATGTTAAAACTATGTCTAAACTGTCAGCCATAAATATTAGCTTTGGCTCCAATTTCTGACTTTAATTGGTCTGGTTCTCACAGAAACAAAGACCATTTTAGTATAAAAGCAGAACTTGTTTTGAAAAACAGGAAGGGGTAAAAACAGTCGAGTTTTGAAGCTCAACCAAAATAGTCGTGTTATATTTTGGACAATATAATTCATGGCCCACTAGATCCTATTTTCCACACCGAAACTGCATAGCTCAGAAATTATCATATTGGATATAAATAAAAAAACAAAAGATAATCGAGTGGATGATATGTATTCACGGGTATAAAATCATATTACTATCTCATATTACTATAATAGTATATTACAACCAAGGTGGGAATGATATTCATCACAGCCGTGGGCTGATATTTGACCGAGAGGCGAAGCCTCGAGGTCAGATATAAGCGCGAGGCTGTAATGAAATTCCCACCTAGGTATGTATACTATTTTATTCACAATCGAACAATTTATTATCAAAAAAATGTAAAAATATATAAATAAAAACACATATTCGACCGTGGTGGAAATTCACTTTTCGATCAGCAAATCTGATTGATTGTCAAAACTCGAGTCCAAAACAAAAATACAGTGTTGTGTTGTTTTTTACGATAGTTTTCATTAATTTGTTGTGCTGTTGGACTATAGATTAATTTTTAAACGTAATTAAAAGTGTGGAAATAGCGAAATACATTAAATACTTGTGTAAATTCTACTGTTGCAAGTGTCAAACAATCATATTTATTATTTGACAGTATTACGAACCTAGGTATGTAATGTTCAACTTCCCGACCTCTAAATCGTTGGTAATCACAACATTACAATAACGATTGTGAATAATAGCTATTTATGCAACCAGTTAGGAAATGCATTTTTTTGTGTAACGAGCGGATTTCTGCGGGACGAGCGCAGCGAGTTCTGCAAAATAACGCGAGTTACACAAAATAGCATTTCCTAACATGTTGCATACAAGATTTTTTCTAATTTTTACAAGAACCTTCTCAAAAAAGAGTTTTTTAAACTTATGATATTAATAATTTAGTGAATTTTATCAAAACAAGTAGGCTTTATTCGGAACTTTTCATCACCAGTTGTGAAATATTTTTCATTACATCACCAGTTGCGTAAAATGTGCCGTTTGCCAACTACAATCGATTTTGAAAAGTCACATTTTACATGCCAAAATTAGAAAAAATATTATTATTACTATCTCATATTTATAAAATCATATTACTATATCATATTACTATTAAGTTTACTTTGTTACTGTTTTATAGTTCGAAATCATTATATTGTCTTGCTAAATACCACTCGTGGGCTAAATATAATTCTACGATAATTGACGAGTTAAAATCAAGGCTGGAGATGTCACGAGCCGAAGGCGAGTGGAATATATTTGCCCACTAGTGATATTGCTAGCGATAACACTGTTAAATCAATGACTTGAAAGACTTAAGAAATATAATTAAAATACCGGTCGAAAGCAACAATTCTGAAACCTAAAGCTGTAATAAAAGTATTTTTGTAAATCAATGTAACGTGTGACATTTTCTGAAGTTATATTTTAATAAAACTAAATTGAAATATTATTGTGAATTTAATTGAACTTTCCCGCACATCAATTGTTCATCCAAACTGCCCAGAAGAATCGAACCAGAAGGAAGTTAATGGTCCAACTATCATTCCAGAAATTGCTAATGGTTCTGGACAATTCAACATCAAAAAGTAAGTGCAAACTTATTTAACATTGGCTGGTGTCAGAAGAAATATTCCAACCGGAATAATTAGCCAAACCACCGATCATTACAGTAATGGATAGATCGATTAGTACACATAACTACACAAATGAAAATTTCGTTTGGTTGTGAAAATTTTTAACTTAATATACAATATTTATTTCCGTGGTGGAAATATTGACTAATAAAAATCTATGACAAACTTCATTCCAGTCGACACGGCGTTACTAACCAAGATTCATAGATAGTATAGGTTGCCTGGTAAGAAAAGTATGAGTCACCGGCAGCCATATTGACGCGTCATCCAGGCGATATAAATGTGTATGTCTTATGCAGAAATCAAAGAAAAATTAATATTTTTTAAGATTTAGTGAAAAGTTGTTGGTGTAATTAAATTATTTTTGTGACAAACTAATGTTTTGTGCAGTAGGTGTGTTTTGAAGTGGTTTTGGCAATAAATAAGCAGTTAAATCGTCGGTTAAACTAACCTAAAAGTGTATTTTCTTTTCTCGTTCTATTTTAATTCAATTGTAAGTTGTTTTGTAAAATGTATGTTGTTATGAATATTGCAATAATTAACTTTTAGATGAAGGGAGCTAATGTTTGCAGTGTGGCAATTTGCAAAAATAATTCTGTTAAGGCCAAAGCAGAAGGTCAACATATAATGTATTTCATTTTTCCGAAAGATAAGTGTCTGCTGAAAGAATGGATGAGGTTGTGCTACAGAAATGACAAATTCAATCCCATTAATAAAAGAATATGTAGTAACCATTTTGCTATCGATGACTATGAAGATGCATTGCAATCAAAATTATTGAAAACATTTCCAAAAAAATTAAAAAAGACTGGTAAGATTATATACATATACATTGTGTTTGTTTTCAATTTAATTATTTAATTGTAAATAAAACATAATTTTCAAATGTATTTTTGATTGTTTCATTTCTTTCATGTATTATGCCTTGAGTGCAAGAACCCTGTGCGCTATAGAAATAAAATTAATAATTATTTTATAATTATTATTTTATTTTATAATAATTATTATAGTTATTTTATTGTAAGTTGTTCATTGTGTCCTTTGGTTATAAGTAAACAGTTTCAAATAGCGGGTATAGGACTAAATAAAATAACTTTTGTTAATCGGCTGACCTTTCGGTAACACTTGTTACCATCTTCAGAGCTAATAATTAACTTAGTAAATAAAAGTTAAATGTAATAATAAAATTTGACAACTGTTATCAAAATTAAATACAAATTATTATTATATAATTGTATAATTAATTTTTCAACATCTTACTTTTATTTACTTAGTTAATTAGCTCTGAAGAAGGTAACAAGTATTACCAACACGTCAGCCGATTAACAAAAGTTATTTTATTTAGTCCTATACCCGCTATTTGAAACTGTTAAATTATAGTTATTATTATTATTATAATTATTATAATAATTATAATAATAATTTGTAACAAAAATATACATATACTAGATTATCATGTAAGAAGTACATTTAAATTTCTCGTCTGGGTGACGTATTCCCGCTCTCTTTCCTCATTGGTCTAAAGTTACCATGCAACCTATACTATCTATGAATCTTGGTTACTAACAACGTTTTTAATTACGTTAATAGTGACTCTGTTTTAATATAATAAATGTTTTGTTTTACCAATATGTTTTATTAGCAAAAACGCGCCACTTTTTAAACGACTTTTCACAAGATATTTTTCAATCAGCACACGCGCCATCTATTTCCGCCTGTGCCTTGGAGAAAACATGTGCGTTGCTAAGCAATGGAACAAAGATCTCTGTTTTTAATTGTATTTGCGTGTGGTCGAAGAACACGCAAATTATGTAGCTCTTCAATAAATTTGAAAAGCTTGTATAATAACGAAGTTATTTAATAAGCTTGTTTAATAATTCAAAGATATGGGCTCCGAAGAAAGGTCCAAGCAGCACCGATACAACACCGATGTGTATTTACATGTAAGTCGAACATTTATTTAATTTTTTTAACTTTGTTTTGGTGTGCTTTACTTATTCACACAACACAAATGTTTTGCAGCAGTATTTGACAACAAACAGTATTTGTTACCAAAAATGCGTTCTGTTCATGATTCCAAAGAATTCAAGAATTCATGATTCTTTGATGATTCTAAGAAAATAAGTATATCTAGTTGCCTGTGCAGATTTATTAATAAGTTTTGTTAATTTTTCCGCTTAATTATGCAGTACACATAATATATTTATATTTTGCAGTTTTAATATATTTATTTTACTATTTTGTATTATTAGCAAAAACGCGCCACTTTTTAAACTTACTAGATAATTTAGTTTCAGCACGCGCGTCATCTATTTCCGCTTGTGACTTGGAGAAAACAATTGCGTTGCTAAGTGATAGGTCAAACAAGTCTTTCAAATGTATTTAGGTGTGGTCGAAGTACCTCACACAAAATTTAGTTCTTCAATTAATTGGAAAAGCTTGTTGAATAATGTTCTGTGAAGTATATTGATGGCGAATTCGAAGATATGGGCTCTGAAGAAAAGTCCATGTGGCCATGCAGTACCGATACTACAACGAAGCAAGCATAAAGACATCCAAAATATATGAAATTTTCTATGTAAGTCGAACATTATTATTTTATTTTTTTAACTTGGTTTGGCTCTTCTGGATGTATTCACAAATGTTTAGCAGTAGCTGTAACTTTGTATTTAAGATTAAAGCAATCCCGCCGTTCCGTTCCTTGTTCGCCATTTAACTAGGCGTGGGCGCGTAGCATTTAAGTCCTACACGTCCGTTATCTGCGCCGCATTTTAAACTATTTTTCACTAGATATTTAAATAATCAGAGTAGGCGTTACATGTTTTCGCTTTATCATATTTACGGAAAATTATAAAAGAGTGCCTTGGAAAAACAATTGTATATTGCTAGGTAACGAGACCACAGAATTTATTAGTTCTATTTGGGTGTGGTTGAAGACACCCGAAACTTTATAGCTCTTCAATAAATTTAAGAAGATTTATTCAGTACTTAACAAACTAATTCGAAGATAATCGTTTCAAAATGAAGACTAATCGTACCAATGGAACGATGCAAGAACATGAATTTTCATGAAATATTAATTTTTCTGTACAGTAAGTTATTATCTTTTATTTTAAATTTGCATTACAGTGGATTTAAGCACACAAGGTTCGGCAGTAGCTGTAACTTTGCATTTAAGATTAAACCAATCCCGCCGATTTGCTTATTCACATAGGTGACACATAAATGTCTAATGCTTTATACTTAAATATAAAATACAGCTTTGGCTAAATTTGTGAGAATAAATTGGAGAAACAGTAGATTAGCTCTTTATTGCCAGATTGATCACCCTAATTATTAATTAACTGAGACGCCATCTATTTCTGCTTTCTAATGTGGTTTGTTATTTTTTCGTAAAAATGTCAAAGAGTGCCTTGGAAAAAACAATTGTATTGCTAGGTAACGAAACCACAATATTTATTAGTTGCATTTGGGTGCGGTTGAAGACACACGAAATGTTATAACTCTTCAATAAATTGGAGAAGATCATTTATTAATTAACTTGAAGATAAGCGCCCCAAAATACGAACTAATACTACTAATGGAACGGTGTAAGCACAAATAATTTTCTAAATTATTAAATTGTTTGTAAGGAAATTTCCCGTGTAGTACATGTAAGTTGTACATTAATATTTTATTTATTTTAACTAGATTTTGGTTCCTACACCTGACACATAATTGTTTAATGTAATATGCTTCATATCTAAATCTAAAGTTACAGCTTTAGCTAATTTTGTGGGCATAAATTGAAGAAAAAGTTGATTAGTTCTTTAATTGCTAGATGGTATAATTCGGTGTTCCGTGTTCGTTATTTGAATTGGCCTACGCTGCGCGTGCCCGTGCGTCATCGTCATCTACTGTTTCATCAACTATTCTAAATGTTGCCGCTGCGGGCGCTGCGTGACATCCTGTTTACTGTAGTGCCGCCATTGTCTATCAGCAGACGCCATTTGTCTTGCTGAAAATCTATATCTACAATCATCTTTATTTTCTGAGATTTAAGCAACGATAAATAGATTAGATAAAGAACTAAGGTAGGTCCTGCACCTTTGTTTCTGTTTATTTATAACAAACATTTGCGAATAACAATTTGTGACGCGACATAACCTCAAATTTAGCAAAGAACAACTAAAATTTTTCAGTAAATTTTTATGCCGCATGTGCGATTGTTATTTGTTTGTACTTGTGCATCGTTTTACTGTGTATAAGCCTCAGGGCTTTAAATGCAACCCTTTTTTATCTAATCTTAACATCGTGCTGCGTGGCACCCTTGGTATATTCTTTGGATCTTTTCCCGTAGTGTTTTGTCCAATTTTTGCCGTCTATTGTCTTGGATATTTTAGATTTTGCCTGCGTTATAACAGCTTATGTAGAGTGAACTGATCTAAAGTTGTATAAATCTCGACAATTTGAATATAAATATTCAAGTATTTTTATTTTTGTTATAGAAGACACAACTTAATCTCAGCCGACTGGAATTGACTACGCGCAAATGAAGCATACTCATCGTCCAAATGAAAAGCGAAGCGTTTTTCATATTGAAAGAGATCTCTTGTCTCAAATACTACAAGCAGACTCTTGAAAGTCGATTGGAACTATGCCAAAGCCAATTGGGTAATGTGAAAAACGAGCAAAATTATCGAATCGCAAATTGAAATTATAAAAGAGCTGCGCAAAGCTGCGCAAAAATGCTGAGCTTGAGCTGATGAATTCGCGAAATATTAGCGAATAAAACTACCGATGAGGCGCTGCTGTGCTCTCCAATGTTTACATACTTCTGCCTGTCAGTCCACTGTTTGTTTGTAAACAACGTGGTTTTTTACAAACGGTTCGGTTTCGGTTAACATTAAATTTTTATTTTAAAGTGCCTACAATATGTTGCGTAAAAGGGTGCACATCTTCGAACATTAAAGACCCATTCAAAAAACTTTCATTTCATATGGTTCCGAAGGGTTCACTTAACCTCACTAAACAAGTAAACAATGCACAACAAACTGTTAAACTCAAACCAATTTCTGTAAACAATGGAAGTTCGTCTTTTATCCACAGAGGGAGTTCTGTTAGCTATATGCCCTAATACGAAAGTGGCACAGGAAAGTGGTGAGGGAGAACTCGCTGAATATCATCACCGTGAAGTTGCTTGACGAACGGACAAAGCAAATTGGCGACTTCTAGCATGTTGAGGATGCTTACGACAAATTTCAGGAAGAAAACTATAAATTAATCACGGAGATCACATTTATTGGTATGTTAAAGTATTATTATTTTAAAATTTATTTATTCCGCAACCAAAAAGTGGTACTTATAGTAATTAGGTACGTGTTTGCAAAAATAATGATATTGTAGACGCTACCAATTATTCATTTGCTCGAATGAAAAAATTAGTCAGTAAATTTGACACTATTATAGTGCTTCGTACAGCAAAGGGTTAAAAAAACATATTTTATAGATATAGTAACAAGTACGTTACATTTTAAAGATTTGTTTTGATATAATATTATTGATTTATTTTACGAATATTTTGTTGATAAATTTCGCGCCACTTTTTGAACGGTTTATCGCTAGATATTTATTTACGAGCGCGGGCGCCATCTATTTCCTCGTTGTACTGCGCTTTGTCATATTTATGGGAAAAGTTAAAAGAGTGCCTTGAAAAAAACAATTGGGTTGCTAGGTAACGCGAGACGACCAAACTTATTAGTTGTATTTGGGTGCGGTTGAATACACAAACAAAATTTTATTGCTCTTCAAAAAATTGGAGAAGATATTTCATTAAGTATTTAATAACTAATTTGAAGATAAGCTATAATTATATATTTATAATATATAATATATACTATATATTATAATATATATAATATATAATATATACTATACTATATATTTATATACACTGCTCAAAAGTGAAAGTGTCACCCCCTAAAATTTAGACTGTTTTTGAAACGTAATAACTTTGGAAACCCACAACGGATTTAAATTCGGTTTTCGAAGTTCGATTGCACCATTCTTTATTTACAGGTCATCTTGGTATGAAATTTCAAAAGTCGTAAACATTCTTTTTACATGATGGTATATAAAGCAGTGTAAAATTGGTCTGAGTTCAACCATCTCCCGTTGGCGTAATAATTTTTTTTTATGAATTTTAATGAAAAAATTTAAAAATTTGATGTCTTATCTCGAGACGGTTTTGAGATTTTTTTAATTAAAAGCCTAACGACGAAGAGGTTATTATTTTTAACACCAAATGCATTTTTACCGTAAGAGTGGTCACAGCTTTGTTAATTTTAAAGATAAGTACATGCAATTGACCACAATTATTCTTTGCACTGGTCTTGACAATTTCAGATGGAATTCGCTTGAATTTATAGGTAAAGAGTCGACAATAATTTTTTTTTCTATTTTTTTGGAAATTTCAACAACAAAATGATATAAAATTTCAATTTTGTTGCTTAATACATTGTTTTTATTGTTTTTAATAAAAAAATCTAAAAGTTTGATGTCTTATCTCAAAACAATTTTGAGATTTTTTTAATTAACCATCTAACAACGAAGAGGTGAATATTTTTAACACCAAATGCATTTTTACCCTAAGAGTGGTCAAAGCCCTGTTAATTTTAAAGATAAGTATATAAAATTGAACACGATCACTCTTTGAATGGTTCTTGACAATTTGATGAGCAACTCGCTTCAATTTAAAGCTAAAAGATCAACAATAAAATTTAAAAAAAATGTTATAAAACACAACAATTAAAAAATAAACATTTTAACAATATAACAATCTTTATTTAACAATATAACAATATAACAACATTTATCTTTTAACTTTTATTTTCAACATTCAACATTTAACACAAACCACAATTGAACCACTTGTCTACCGGGTTTAAAATCTTTTATTAAGTGCCACTAATAAAAAAAGACAACAATTAAAATAATTAATATTTTAATTGTTGTGTTTTATAACATTTTTTTAAATTTTATTGTTGATCTTTTAGCTATAAATTGAAGCGAGTT
>CAUVYR010000332.1:0-37993 GCA_963556235.1 Cryptophagus acutangulus | reverse complement strand
CAACTTGCTTTTTTTCTAGTACTAATCAGAAAAAAGTAAATTCAAAAAACTTTTTTCTTAAGTTTTTCTCAGGTCAAAATTGCTTTGCAATATTATTCTGATTGCAAAAAAAAATTACAAAAATTACAATTTACGTAAATGTCACTGTCATCGTATTTTTCACTGATTGTGTATGAATTTGTATCAATATGAATATATGAATACAACCGTACAGCTGCACCAGAATTTTTACGACACTCAAAATACACTTGCATCATATCAGTGATGTGTTGGTAATTCATATTGGTACAAATTCATACACAATCAGTGAACAATACGATGACAGTGACATTCACGAAAATTGTAATTTGATTTTTGTAAATTTTTTTGCAATCAGAATAATATTGCAAAGCAATTTTGATCTGAGAAAAACTTAAGAAAAAAGTTTTTTTAATTTATTTTTTTATGATTAGTACTAGATAAAAAGCAAGTTGTGATACATTTTTGAATCCAGAAAAATATTTTTCAATATAAAAAAAAATTAAAAAATTACTTTTCTATTTTAAATAAAAAGTTGTCCATCCGTTTACCATGAAATCAATTGCAAAAAAAATCAAAAATAAATCCATTTTGTAGTTCAGAAACAATCATTGCATACAATTTTTTTTTCAACTAAATTAGTCCATTAATAACAAAAATATAGCGTGCGGCGGTTTTTATCAAACACCCGGTATATATATTTTAAGTTAAATAGAATTCAACGCTTGATTAGAACTAAAAATCGAAATAAATAATTATTATTTAATCGCCTTAAATAATCGAAATCTATTGAAATCTGAGACCACAAAATGCGTAGGAGTGAAACTTCTAGGTGTTATTCTATGATATTACATTGTAAATTATAGAGGACTGGACACCGAAATATAATTGGTATCCGATGACTTGTTAATATAAATAACGTATATCAAAGATATGTTGCCAATAATTTGAGTGCAAACATTTTTCATCGACGTTCAATCAAGTCGCTTTAAAAAGTAGTAGGAACAATATGATTCCTATTATTAATAAAGACTTGATTAAAAAATGGTTGAAAATGTTTTGCACTCAATAATACGTCGATTAATTTACATTAAATCTAGTGAGCTGGGGAAAAAACAAATTCCTTTTAATGTCAGAACCAATTCTGGCAAAGTGCACGTTTAATGTTTGTCTTCAAATTTTTTATAAAATCTTGGTAAAGCTCAATTATATTTAGATGACCAACACCATATAACCTTAAAAACCTTGTAAGTACCTATATTTTTTAGAATTTTGGGCACACAAAGTGTGATTTTAAAAAATTGCAGTTTGCAATTGCAGTCAAATTTTTTTTTTATCTTTTTCCGCTAATTAGCTAGCGAGTGGTTAATATTTGAGCGAAGTTTTTTTGTTCATATTTTACTTATTTAATGGCTATTCGAACAAAGCTTTCGTCAAAACATAAGTATTTTTTTTCTCTAATTTTTGGTAGCATTGGAAATTTTCTAGGAGTTATAACAAGGCCGCAAACTGCTTTACCAGTTTTTGAGAATTTTCCTCACCTCTCAATCTTTAGTAATGTTCTCGGCTAAAGCATGTGGCAAATAAGTCAGATCTTGGTCCATCTATTCTTTAACAGATGTCGCAAAATTTGCAGTGAATTTAGATATGCAAAACCATATTTATTGTAAATAATCAAGTTTTAATAAATTGGCGTCTGCGAATTTTTGCAGATACATTTTTAAGCGCCTGCCCGCTCGTGCTCTGAACCGTAGAGAACAGTACCTTATTGGCAAAGCAATATTTTTCCTTTCCACCGTTCTACTTCCATTATTGTTAATTTAATTAAAATATACACAATAATACAAGTTTACGATTGAAGTTTCAGGATTCCAAATCATTTTTTATTTTTTTATTACCGTCAATCAGTAGTTTTTAATACATTTTATTAAGAGCACCTTACAGTGATCTTTTAAGGTTGATTTTTGTTTGTTTTTACACAGCCGGGATTGTGTTACGGTTACTGTTAGTGTTTATTTCTTCTTTATTTCTTTCTTTATAGAAATAAATAAATAAATAAACAAACGGCTTATTGGCAATTTTTCTTCGTAATACTAATATTGATTCATAAACTATGAATATTACTGAAGTTTTATTTTAATAAATGAGTAACTCGATATATAAATTAATTGCTATCTGAATCGGAACATAAATATTACCGAAATAGTACCGAGTTTCTAATTTCTTAGAATAAAATGGAAATTTTATTCTGAGAATATTAAGTATTATTAATCAATATTATGAAAAAAATGCAAAAAATGCGTTTGTTTATTTCTAAAATGTGCAACAGTGAACAACGAACACGCAGGGCCTTTTAAACAAAAAGCTAAAATTTTCAGAAATGAAAGCTTATGACCCAAATATAATACATCTCACTTCGCCAAGCAATCGTCCTGTGCTAAAAAGCACTAATTAAATTTTTTGATTTTTTTGAATGAGGTAATAGGTCATGAGGTAATAGGCCAAACAAAGATAGACAATTGCGTGGGCAGTATAGTAGTAATGCGCATGCGCTTGCAGTTTAGAACGCCCTCGAAATGAATAAATAAATAATCAATATTTTTGTCTTTATATTTTTTCCTATAATCGCATATCCGCGATCGATAATTGAGCGTGACTGAGCGGAGACCATTTTTGACGCATGCGCATGCGCATGCGTTAGAAATGTTCTATATATTCAAATGATCGAACCCACGTAAAATTCATCAAATTTTCTTGCTTTTTGTAGAATATATCGAATTCTAGGTTAT
The DNA here is from genome assembly GCA_963556235.1 of Cryptophagus acutangulus. NCBI lineage: Eukaryota > Metazoa > Arthropoda > Insecta > Coleoptera > Cryptophagidae > Cryptophagus > Cryptophagus acutangulus. The sequence continues at coordinate 35,186 of CAUVYR010000332.1, read as the reverse complement.
AACTCAAAAATGTTTTTTGGTTAAGTTGCTTCCCTATTATTTGTGATTCATACAGTACCATTATTATTTTTTTGTGAATCCTAATAAACAAGAAACAAAAATAAATGTAAGTTGGTGTAAAAATGCCAAAATCTAGCTCTTGCTGCTTCACTGCCAGATCTTCGATCCTCGTCTCCGTCCCCGTTATACGTCACTCCTATATTATAATGGCTCGAAATTCAAATATTCTTGTAATAACCAAACGCCCAATAATGATACAATAACGCTATTTTTTGGCTTTATTTAAAACTTTGTTTTCTGCGAAATCTTTTTGAATCTGTGACATACTTGGGGTTGTTTGTTCGTACATAATTGTAGAAGTCAAACATGTGGATTTTTTAAGATTGGACCAAGCTACCAAAAAGCCCTGATTGTGATATTTTATTTCCAAACCGTTTTTTACAAAATATACATTTGTTTACATCAAAAACGTCGTTTCGCAATGATACTGAAGCATGACATAATTCGTGTAGGTGTGAATCCTGATTACAAATTTCTTCACAACCAATTTTTGGGTCTGCACTAGTGCGAAGAAATTCAATGTTTCTTTTACTTGTGAAGCTAGAATAAAATTTTGGTCCCAGAAAAGTATAACTATTTGTATAAAAGTATAACTTCTTTCTGCTTTTTTGATAGCTTCGCTTAGTTTTAAATTTACACATTTGGTAAAAACGTTCTCTAAGATTTAGGGAAAGTTTTGCGTTTTGAAAGTTTTATTTGAACTTTGGATAAAACTCTTGATGAATTTTGGCAGAATGAACATATCTTATATTTTTGCTTCCTTACTTTATAAGATTCACTCTCCGAGCTTGTATCATTTTCTGACATTTTATCTATAATAATATTCTATAATATTGCAAAATATATTAGCTTATAATAATACAAGAATATTTGAATTTCGAGCCACTATAATATAGGAGAGACGTACAGCGGGGACGGAGACGAGGATCGAAGCTCTGGCAGTCAAGCAGCGAGAGCTAGATTTTGGCATTTTTACACATTTTTATTTCTTGTTTATTAGGATTGACAAAAAAATAATAATGGTCACAAACCGGTATTCACGCGTCCAACCCAAAGTATCTATGGTTGCATCAATTACGTTTGTTTTTGTTATAGCCCTACCTATCAGTGACTGACCTTACTAGCGGACTAGCTAGTAAGGCTAGCTAGTAACTTAGGTTTCTACCGTATACCCGAAAATCGCAAGGACACATTCGTTTTCGCCAGTTTTTCCCTGTAGATTAGCTAGCTACCAGAGCGGCTATATATGTACCGGTTTCGCCACCTTAAAGCTTCACTTTATAAATACTGTATAATTATTGGCGACTTCAACATAAACAGACAAAAACAATGACAACCTAATACATTTTTCAAAGCTCCGACTTTATTCACAGACGATGCCACATTTTTTATGTCAAATAACAACGACACAACTCCCGACATTCTTTTAATATTAGACTGACACCTGACTTAGGATCGGACCATCTAGGAATATTGTTTACTGTTGCTTTAAATATTCAAATAACTTCAGACATAACTTACAAAATAAACTTAAACAGAGCCATGACGGACTACGTAAATGCCGAATCAGAAGACCAAATGAATGTAGAACACATAACCGACCAAATTACCAAAGTACGTACTAAGACTAATTAAACAAAAAAGACAAATATATCGTGAATACAAAATAACAGACAAGTGAGAGCTAAAATCAGACATGAACACACTTAACGAACACATTCAAACACTGACATACGAATACAGAAAACAAAAGTGGATCGAAGCCTGCAAAGATATCAATTTCAAACAGGGCAAAACCTATTGGAACGATATCAAAAAACATGCACGATACAAAAAAAAGGGTCAACATTTCAAACATACTATACAACGGAACCGAATATACAACTGACGACAACGACAACTTTCACACACAAGACAACTATGACATACCGACAATTGAAGAAGACGAATACTACGACGCCATACAAGGAAAAATCTCAGCTCTAGGCAAAGACAATTTTACACGTAAAATCTTGCAAAATATGGACGAAGACACACACAGACACATTATACATATATTTAACTATTGCCTGGAGAACAGAGTTTTTCCAGACGTTTGGAAAATAGGGACAATTGTCACTATTAGAAAACTAGGACTCGACGGATCAGACACTAAAAACTACAGACCAATTACACTAGCTCCAGTTCTAGGAAAAACCCTGGAAAAAATTCTGAAAAACAGAATCTGGACCATAGTAAAAGACCACGTATCGACATACTAATTTCGATTCAAACCTTCTCACTCGAATATACACTCCTTATTTATACTGACGAACAACATCCAAGCGACATACTTACAGAACAAGAAAACAGCAGCAATATTCTTAGACATAAACAAAGTATTTGACACAGTTTGGCATACCCTACAAAATGCAACAATTTGGACTACCTAAATACATACTACACATAACTAATCAAATCCTATCCAACAGAACTCTTCAATTTAAAATTAATGAAACCTACTCCCGACAATTGCCTCCACGACAAGGCGACCAGGAATCTCCTCTTTCGCCACTACTATACAACATTTACTGCCACGACATTTATAACTTTACATTTAGAAACAAAGATCACGCTAACTTAAATTCATACATATTACAATATGCAGACGACACAGCACTCATTTCACACAACAAAAACTTAACTTCTACTATGACACAAATTCAAGAACTGACAGACAAAACAATGACTTGGTTCTGTAGGTGGAGGCTAACCCCCAATCCCAACAAGAAGCAACTCTTCATTACCAACCACAAAATAACTGAGGCATCTCCAACAATTCAAATAGACGGTACGACGATCAAACCTTCCCCGGACATAAAATATTTAAGACTGACTATTGACACAAACAAACATAATTTCCATAAACACGCCAACAAAATCAAAACCGAAATTTCCAAAAGATCCAAACATTTCCGCTCTTTAACATGCAGCAATGATCAAGGTATTAGCATCAAGACAGCGACACAAATTTACAAAAGCATCTGCAGACCTTTAATCGACTATGGACACGTAATTATGACCAACTCAAATAGTAAGACAATACGAATAACAGAACGAACTGCACTAAGACAAATAACGAGACTTAGACTCCCTAATAACCCACTTCACAATCCTTCAAACCAGCTCCTTTTTGAAAGGACAAACATAACCACAATAACAGACAGACTTAAATATCTTAGAGAAAAATTTAAAGACATTGAGACCAACTGGGCGATTTTAAATGACTTTTGCATTAAACGCGACGACAGTAATTCCCTCAGAAAACAAACAATCAAAACACTTTACGAACCCTAACTATTATCTACCAAAGAATGTATATAATTTTTTTTAATTTTTTTCCGAAAGTCCATAGCCGATTGTTCTTGTAACAATAAAGATTTACGATAAAAATAAAGTTTCGAGTTCAAATAAATTATATTTAACTTCATTAGAGGTGGTGCGTTTGCTAAAGTAAGCAACTACCCTATTTTGGCTATCATATACTTTAGAAAAAGAATAGCAGCGTACCCAATTGAGCATGGCATCTTTATGCAATTCCGTAGTCAAATCACTCAAATCAGGATTAAACACACCCAAAAGAGGTCAAACAAGTAATAACATATTCTTTAGCTCTTTCTTGCTTGTCAGAACATTGTCGGTTCATTTTATGTAATATTTCTAATGCAATTTTAAAAGCCAATTCAGGGATACTTTTTCTGAAGTATCCTGCTAATCTCATGCATTGACGCGGATCTGTAAAAGTATATGCACTTACTGAAGGAAATTAATATTTTAAATATTTTGAAAACGAAGAATTATTCATTAATTTATCATACAATTACCTTGGCAATGGTCTTAGGAAGTATTGGTATCCAATCACTTGTTAATATAAATAACTTATACCAAAGAAATGTTGCCAAAAAATATTTATTAACATGCACTATTGAGTGCAAACATTTTTCATCGATTTTCAATCAAGTTGCTTTAAAAAGTAGTAGGAACAATATGATTTATATCGAACCATAATCGAACCATGAAGACTTGATTAAAAAATCGTTGAAAATGTTTTGCACTAAATAGTACGTCGATTAATTTACATTAAATCTAGTGAGCTGAGGAAAAAACAAATTCCTTTTAATGCCAAAACCAATTTTAACAAAAGGCACGTTTTATATTTGTCTCCTTTTTTTGTTATCAAATCTTGGTAAAGCTTAGTTATATTTCGGTAAAAAACACCAAATAATCTTGAAAACCATGTAAGTATCTATATTTTTTAGAATTTTTGGCACAAAATGTGTAATTTTATAAAATTGCAGTTTGGCAATAATCAACTGTTAATATCTTTGCAGTAGAATATTGTGTTTAATTGTAATGGTTTGATTGCGGACACTGATTTCGCATTAGCTGTAGCATTGGATTTATGCCGATCAATGACATTTATTTATTTATTATTAAACGTGACATGTAATTGACCAATGAAAACATTCCCAATTAAATCTAGTGCTACGGTTAATGGAAAATCTGTCAGTGTGCATAATCAAACCATCAGAAAAAATCAACGCCATTATACGTACTATCTACAACGACCAGCATAAAAATGTTACAATGTGATTTGTTTAATTAAATATTGACTTAAAAATGACAACTTCTAATTTCTAAAATTAAAAGTAGCCATTTTTAACACTTTAAATTTGGTTTTTGATTATAAATTTTAGCCTTTCAAAGATTTCAAAGAGTATTTAAGCTCGGATTTAAACTAAAGAATTAAACATTTTTCACGTTAAATATTCCTATACTGAAATAATGTCCTGAATCTCATTGATATTATTTATTTGTTTCAAGTTTCAAGCGATCAAGGTACCAAAAAAAAAACACGAACACAGTAAAATGGACAAAGGAGTAAGTACCTATTATATTTCAGTTTTTAGGATGCTATTTGACCAAAATCTATCTATAACTAAATTAAATTAAAATTAACCTATACTTTAAATCTTAAACCAGACTAAATATGTTTCAATTGTTATTAGCTTGTAATTCTATTACTTTATATAAATTTTAATTTACATAACATATTATATCTCTTATAGAATAAGATTTCTGAATCTGCCTCAAAGTCGAGCCAACCAAATAATGCTGACCAAATTTACTATACTGGTCCCAATAATTATCAAAATTGTGAAGAATTCGAACTGGGCTTTTTAGGTCACCCCTGGCCCCATGATAATACGCCTTTTCCCTACGACGAACTTATCGTTGGTAAAAAGAAAAAACTGTTGAAGAAATTAGAACGACAATACGAACACGGCGTGTAAGTAAACCTGCACCCATATAAGTGAATATTTTCGAAGTTTCTTTCATAGAATGGCAAACCTTGTGGTGAAACTAGGCGACGTAGAGTTTCCTTGCTCTTCAGAGGTAATTCAGATTTATTCCGAGAAATTTAGTGACTTGAACGGTATTCGAGAAATAATCATCGAAATGGTATTCAACTAGTACTCAACTAGTCAAATTTGTAATAACAATAATCTATTTAAATTGCAGAACAAATGCAGTTATGATTCTTTTCTGTTTATATATGACTGGATGATATCAAATGATATCAACTCAACATTAGAATATATGAACAGAGAAAATGTTTTAAACTTGCTTCAAGGAGCAGAATATCTGCAAATAAATGGCAAGTTTTTAAAACATTTAAAATTTATACTAGTTGCATTTTCTCCAAAAATGTGTAACCTAACCAATTTTTAAGAAAATAACTGCTAAATTAGAATTTAAGAGAGGAAATAACTTTCTTTTGGATTACTCAAAAACGTTTAATATTTAAAGTTACGATAAATAGTAAAATTGCTACTTCTTTCATGGAAATACCATAAAACCCTTTTTACCTCTTTTTCAACTCTCATCATGTATAAGGCGACAAAAGTTACCATTAATTAAAATCGCTTTTCAAAATGAAAATCTTTTCTAATTTATTAAATAGGTTTAATGATTATCAAAACTGTTTGTATTTTAGAACTGATTGAGCAATGCATTTCGTTTATCAAAAACAAGAATAATTTTATTGAACATTCAGCGTATAAACTATTTGTCTTAGCAAAAACCAAAAAGTTAAGCAAAATCAGTGACCTAATGCTACCTAGAATACGCGTAGACTTTCTTTTATTGGTCAGTTTTAAAGATTGGTTGAAACTTGACGTGGAGATCATTACTGATTTACTTCAATCAAATAACATTTATGTGAACTGGTAAATAATTCTGATACGTGTATGAACTTTTATAAAACCAATAGTTTGCAGTGAAATTGAAGTTTTCATGGCTGCTATCAAATGGCTAAGACACGACTGGACTAATCGTCGAGCTAATGCCTATAAAGTATTGCAAACGATTCGTTGGAAACATATGACAGTATGGGAACTAAAGGATTTGTGCTCCGGTACAAGTGAATTCTATGCTGAAACACGATATGATTTGAATATCAGGAACTTAATAAGAGAGGCTTATGAGTAAGCTAGAAAAATTTAAAATAAAAAATAATAATAACAAATGTTTATATTCAGCTGGGCCGGGTTCATACTCGCTACAAATCCAAAGAACCCAGATCGTCCAAACGCTAGAAACTGGTCTGGAGCTAAAGCCTACAAAGTATCTGAAAAATTAACATATCGTGGCTTCCTTATCTTTTTGGCCAATCTGTGGAAACATTATTTATATAATGTTCTAGAACACAAAACTTCAAACGATATATTTGAATGTTTAAAAAAAATAATCAAGGGAGATTTAAAGGAATAAGAAATTTAACCATGTGCGTGTACACATGTCATTCATTATTTTTATAATATAACTATTTAGGCAATCTTTTTGGAATAAACGTAGTTTCAATTACTTAGTTAATTACTTACTAATAATACTTATTATCAAAATTTAATTCCATATATTTACGAGAAAATATTTTTTTTTGTCAGCTAGAATTTCAGGCAAGTCTTGTGCCTGCTTTCAGACTTGACCAAGAGCGCTTTCTGACATAGAGCATTGGCGACTATTGGACTAGCCTTGCTGCCCTTCACCACCATTGAATAATTATTTTCTCAATCAAACTATGGTAAATTGAAAACAATGTGCCTAAAATGTATGCTGTACAACGGTGGTTATCATGGTCATGAAGAATGCCCCTTTACATTTATTTATGAACATGACCAATATATAACGTTTTCTCGGTTTTTCCACATATTTTTACTTCTCTCGTAGAGGAAGTATTGTATTCATGAAAAAAAAAATTTCTCCAAATTTCACTTTTTTCTACTTTATAGAATGCGTAGATTACGAAAATCATATTCACTAATTTCCGTCTGTCGGTCTGTCTGTCGGTCTGTCTGTCGGTCTGTCGGTCTGTTCGTTTCTTTAAACCGCTATATTTCGGAATCTACTGAACCGATTAAAGCAAAATTTGCGTCCTTTTTTTCTACCTGCCCATTGATTAGGTCAAAGAAAAAAAAGTTAGGAAATTCTTAAGGACCTGCGCATTATTGGCCAAAAACATGCCAAAAACAGCAAAATCGGTGCATCCACTTAATCTTCTAAAGTTGCAGACCGATTTTGACCAAATATTGAACATATGTTTTGTGTATACCCCAAGTGGTGAATGCTTTCAAAAAATCTGTAGTTTTTTTAAGGGTTGACTTTTTATTAAGGGTTGAAGGGTCAAAAAGTTGTAAAAATGCATAAGTTGTAACGTGAATACCTGCCAGGAGGAATATTTTATTTGAACCAAATTTGGCATACATATTAGGAATACATTGACGAAAATGCTGGTAGAAGTTTCATCCCCTAAAAATGAACCCTAGTGGCCTGTTGGGTCTTTAAATTAATTGTTCAAAAATTGGCGGTGTTTTTATTCTTATATGTCAGCATAACTGACCATTTTCCGTCAGTAATTTTATATATATTCACATATTGAGTGACTAAAAATAATTTACGATCCTAACTACACACCCCCCACCCTCCAAATATACAGTTTGAGTTATATGGATCGGATTTTCTTCATATTAGATTTCTACTATACATTTAAAACAGATTTACGAATAATCTAATTAAAAATAATATGCGACCCTTATTTTACAACTTCAACCCTTAACGTACCCTTTACAGTCAAAATGCTCGGATTTCTTTCAAATTTGGTAGTAGTAATTTTAACATATTTAACTTATCATTACTTAGTTAATTTAATTGAAATTAGGCTAGACCTACATTTTACAATTGTAACCCCTAATACCCCCCTCATAGTTAGAGTTGTCAGATTTATTTAAATTTTAGTATATAAACGAGAGAAGTACTGTGGAATCTCATTTCCAGCGAATTTTATTATGTGGTAGATATGTTTTCTTTTCAACCAGAGCCATGACACAAACATGACCAACTCGATGGCGCCAAAAAAAGTCAAAAATTGATAGTGGTTTCTTTTCTTTAATCACGAAATGCATTTTGATTTTTGTATGACAGTATCAATTTTAGAAACATTCTTCTAGACTACAAATAAACTCCAATTATTCGTTAGTTATTATAGTAGAAAATCAATTTTCTACTAACTTAGCCAAACATTTGGCTAATTTATAAACTAACCAACATTATTGAGTAATTTAGTTACGGAAATTAAAGTAAATACAATATCCGCAAATTCTGGTTAGTTTGTAAACTAGTTAGATTCGATTGGCTAAAGCATTTACTTCTATTTTAGTGGCACAAAATATCCATTATCTTTAGTTAGTATACAAACTAACCAAGAAACCTGGGCTAATTCAGTTGAAATTGTAAGGTTTATTATTTTAGCAACAAGTACTCATTTTGGCGAGCAAATATTAGTAATTATTTTTGTTAACTTATAAAATAGAAAGTATTTTATTTATATTAATAAGTTGATATTTACAAACTGAGCAAATTTTTTTAATTTTTAATCAGCTGTCAAACGATAACAAAACGCTTACAGAATAGATTTTTTATTATTTTAGTACTTTTCAATGTGTTAATGAGTTATTATACTTAATACATTTTACCAATTTATGAATATAAAACATACATTTATGAATTTATGTTTTATTTATAAAAGTTATTTTAAACTAATGTTTATTTATTGACTAATGTTTATTTAATTCAAAATAATATTGTATATTATTAGTAGTTCGCATTCTAGCCATCAATGATAGCTATTTTGTACCACTAAACTAGAAGTAAATATACTTTAGCCACTCGATAAAAATAGTTTATAAACTAACTATAATTGTTGGCTATTATATTTACTTTAATTTCCGTAACTAAATTAGCCAATAATGTTTGATAGTTTATAAATTAGCCAAATGTTTGGCTAAAATAGTTGAATTGATTTTCTACTAAAATATCCAACGAATTGGTTAATTTATGTACTAACCAGCTGTAAACTATCCAAGTATAGACTTAAGCCGTAACATATATAAAGCAATGAAACTCCCCCATCATAACTCAAAAGATATAATCAATGTTTTTCGATATAACGCAGAATGGAGTGTAGAGTGTGGAAGAAACTTTTTCTAATACTATTTTAGAATAATAACATTCTTGAACTAATTTTAATTTGAGAATGTACTCATTCTGCAACAAGTGCAAGAATATTCATTCTTATACAAGTGATAGAATGACCACATGTGGCGCCATCTCATGGAAGTTGACGCAACATTAAGCTATTGCATTTTAATTAATGAATTACTCATTTAACTTAATAATTGTTGATATTACTAATATTATAATTCAATCAACTAAATCATTCATATTTAGAACATTCTTTATGGCATTTTATAACTAATTTTGTTTATTCATACATATATTATAGCGGCGACATCTGTGAACTAATTGCCAAAGGGATTAATTGCCTAAAAACGTAAAAACTGAGTATTTTAATTGACGATAGTATTAGAAAAAGTATAGTCTGAAACTCGTCGGAATGAATATTCAGCCCTCGTGGAACCGTCACACTCGCCTTCGGCTCGTGTGACAAATTTCCACTCGGGCTGAATATTCTCATTCCGCACTCGTTGAAGAATATACTATTCTCAACCAATTTAACGTTTATGTTAGAACTTGAATTAAAAATAGCACCCCTTATTATTAATTATACATTTTTGAAGAATGTTATTCATGTTTTAATTACCAGAAAGTAACACAGATTTTTCGCGTAGAAAATTGCTTACCAATTGTCGATGGCCTTTGCTCAAATGGACTTTTGCTTCCTTGATGCAACGTTGAACATCATCTTCTAGTAGTTCCAAATGTTTGAGCAGCACCGCTTCGTTGGTTTCCAAATTGTAGATTCCGATGTCGACATCTGATATTCGCTTAACTTTAACACCATCCGTTAATTTGATTAAAAACTCATTGGATTCTTCATTGCCTCGTTGATGACCTTCATTGTTAATGACTAGATTATTTGCAAGGTCTGCTTTCTGTTGTGTCATCAGATAGTGCAACAAAAGTTTAATGTTATTTGTATCGCTCGAAATATTTTCGACGAATGGCATTAATACATTAATGCTGATCAGTTTGTTGTGATATTTGCTCGGAAACTGTAGTAATAAGTCGTTAGCTTTGCTTTGAATAACACCCAAGTGTACGTAATTCTGTTCAACGTCTTGACGAGCCAAAACCGAATTCCTAATTTTCGTTAAAGACCAATGCCACGGCCTCTTAATAAACATATCCGTAACCCACCCCTTCCAGCTCAATTCCGATCTTTTCAGGAAATCGTCCACCAGTTGCAAGTCACCGCTCGTTAACATTTCGACGATGACAACATTCATACAACTTGGAGGTCGTCCGTTGCGAACAAATTCGCTGCCAAATTTCGATATTTTGCTCGAGTAGTGTTTTTCCAATTGGTGAATCTTTTTTCCAATCAGTAGAATTCAACACGGGCCCAGAGTTGCAGCTATTTAACAACAAAGTCAATTCTTCCCATTTATTCAAAAAATATTTTTCCGGAATTGTAGGATTGATAGTTCCTGTACGAAATACTTCGTTTTCCTCCATAAACCTCAAATAGATCTCAAGTTGTTCTTCACTAGTTTTTTTCTCGCGTTTCTTTTTAGCAAAAGCCATAATTTTTATCTGAAGATAGTTGTCTATGATAATAAATGTATTGTGGTAATATTACACATGACGATATTGTGGTAATATTACACATTTACAATATTACACCAAGTCTACCATATTTAATTGGTACTGAAGCAACTAATAATTGTGTTTCATTCATCTTGATATTGACCATTTTTTCTAAAGTCTTAATTTTTTTTTTATCAAAATATGTAATAATATCATCAAACAAAATCATATAATGGAGAGGTTTTAAGTAGATACGATAATATTGGAACTGCTAAACAATGCCGTAAAAGATAATACGTATGCTACATGACTATTTAAGAAGTCTAAATTTTTAAATAGAAGTTTTATATTTTCTATTTTTTTATCAAAAATTAAATGAGTTGATTCCTTTATTACAGGTGCTCCTAAAAGATTGAAATCATTGTCAATAACTCAAATCCCCAGGCATACGTTTTCAAAAGTCTGTGCAACATCTTGACTATAAAAGGAACAAAGGAAAATTTCACATTTACTTGGGTTAATTTGTATTGACGACATTCTTCAATTAATTTTTTTAAATCTTCTAAAATCAAATATGGAGACCCTCCTAAAGTACCATCATCCAGATACCAAGCATTAAATTCAGAATTTAATTTAGAAATCATTTTACTTCTCTCGTAGAGGGAAGTATTGTATTCATGATTTTTTTTTCCAAATTTCGCTTTTTTCGACCTTATAAAATGCGTAGATTACGAAAATCATAGTCACTAATTTCCGTCTGTCGCTCTGTCGATCTGTCGGTCGGTCTGTTCGTTTCTTTAAACCACTATATTTCGGAATCTACTGACCCGATTTAAACATAATTTGCGTCCTTTTTTTCTACCCGCCCATAGATGATATAGAAGTAAAAACGTTAAAAAAATTCTCAAAGACCTGCGCGTTATAGGCCAAAAACATGCAAAAAATGGCAAAACCGGTGAATCCCCTTAATCTTCTAAAGTTGCGGGCCGATTTTAACCAAATATTGAACATATATATCGTGTATAGCCCAAATAGTAAATGCTTTCAAAAAATCTGGAGATTTTTTTAGGGTTGAATTTTTATTAAAGGTTGAAGGATCAGAAAGTTGTAAAAATGTATAAGTTGTAACGTGAATATCTGCCAGGAGGAATATTTGATTTGAACCAAATTATATTAGGAATACATATTAGGAATTCATTGAAGAAAATATTGGTGAAAGTTTCATCCCTTAAAAATAAGCCCTTGTAACCAGTTTGCCCTTTAGTTTGATTTTTCAAAAATTGACCGTGTTTTGGCTCTTATATGTCAGCATAATCCACCATTTTCCATCAGCTATTTTATATATATTTACATAATGAGTGATTACAAATAATTTAAGACTCTTACCACACACCCCCAGCCCTCATAATATACCGTTTAACTCATATAGATCGATTATTTTCATAATATTTAATTTTCACTATAAATTTAAAACAGATTTACAAATAATCTAATTAAAAATAATATGCAACCCTTATTTTACAACTTCAACCCTTAATATACCCTTTACAGTAAAAATGCTCGGATTTCTTTCAAAGCATTTTTAAATAACCCGATACATTTTTTTCCACAAAAGATGCCTCAAAATTCTAAAAATTTAAAACAGAAATTTTAACATAGCAACGAGAGAAGTACTGTGGAATCTCATTTCCAGCGAATTTTAAATTGCAGGGCAAAATAACATAGTTTAAGTATTCGTAAATAACATGTTAATAAATATATATGTAATATAAAATATATTTATAAATATAAATTAATTATTATATATATTAATTAAATATATTTATAAATTATTTTTTTTATTTTATTTTAATTTGTAATTTATTCTATAAATTGCGAATTAACATCATCCCTGAAAATTTAATCAAACTTGATTAAAATCATCCCTGAAAATTTAATCAAACTTGTAGGCTCGATTTCGATTTGTGTAGTACAATATAGATACAACCTGACGGTCAGTACCTCAAGTATTGTTGGCCATCTAACGGTCAGTTACTTTTCAGGTATTTCAGATTAGTGAATTGTATATCAGAAAGCATTAATTGCATTTCAGATTAGTGAATTGTATTTCAGAAACCATCAACTGTATTTCAGATTAGTGAATGGTATATCAGAAACCATCAACTGTATTTCAGATTAGTGAATGGTATATCAGAAAACATCAACTGTATTTCAGATTAGTAAATTGTATTTCAGAAAACATCAATTGTATTTCAGAAAGTATAAATTGTATTTCAGAAAACATTAATTGTATTTCAGAAAACATCAATTGTATTTTAGAAAATATAAATTGTATTTCAGATTACAATATCAATTGTATTTCAGAAAACACCAATTGTATTTTTAATAATAATTGTATTTTTTAAGCAATAATTTTTTAAAATAAAACTGCTATTTCCTGAATTACAACTGATTTTTTCTGAAATACATATTGTAATCTGAAATACAATTTGTATTTTCTGAAATGCAATTGATGTTTTCTGAAATACAATTGATACTTTCTGAAATACAATTGGTGTTTTCTGAAATTCAATTGATACTTTCTGAAATACAAATAATGTTTTCGCAAATACAATTCACTAATCTGAAATACAATTGATGTTTTTTGGTATACAATTCACTAATCTGAAATACAATTGTGGCTTTCTGAAATACAATTCACTAATCTGAAATACAAGTGATGCTTTCTGAAATACAAATAAAGTTTTCTGAAATACAATTGAGCTTTTCTGAAATACATCTGGAAACGGTGTAGTGCGCACTAAGTATAATTTTTTTTAAAACATGTTTTGATAACAAATGATCGACAAACGCTAATATACATGTATTTCACATTAAATTATTTGATGCATTACTGGTTGCAAACACTCGACTAAGGTAGCCTTCACTTATTTTGTCCTACAGCGATCATGATCATGACAGTTGAGAGAAAGGGATAGCATCAGCTGATAGTGACAAGTTCTTGAAATACTCTATTTATGTTTGAGGTTATTTGAATTGTAATGAAATTCTTCAACAGAAATAAAGGATTAATAAAATACTCTACATTACTCATTATTGGCGCAAGGTATTGACGAAAATGACAAGTGCAAATTAAATATATCTTTTGCTTTTTAGTGCGGGATGTATTTATTATCAAATGCACAGAACGAACAACATTCTCAACCATCTTCTGGATACATCTGTAATAAATGCAATTCATCCCACAATTCGTGAAAAGACAAACAAGACTGCTGCTTCAAATGAATTACTAGACATAACTTCCATTCAAATAAAAACCAACAATAACATCATATTACAAACATGGCAATCAATTAAATTTGGTTACGCTCGCAGATTGTTAAATCTTGCACATAGTGATAGTTCATCAATTCGCCATAAAGCTATTAAATCACTGGCAAACCTTAAGAAATTAGATAGCTATCATTGTTCATTGTTAGCTAATATGATCGATGCGAAAACTGCCGTTACCTTAGCTCGGACCAAAAACAGTGATAGTAGACTTTTGATGGAACCTCCCTTGCGATACCTAACTTACAATAGAACTATGTTGATAAATGCGATGAAGGATTTGCTGCTTAATCTCTATGAGAAGTCTCAGCACCCGTGTTTGGGATACTTCATATCTAAGATTTTTGTGGATGATACCGTAAGTGTGTTTTTGTTTCTTCAATGTTATTAAGGGGGCGAAACCGCTACATATATAGCCTTTCTGGTCGCTAGCGAATCTACATAGTCTTGCTTATCTAAATTCACTGCAAATTTCGCGACATCTGATAAAGAATAGATGGATCAAGATCTGACTTATTTGCCACGTGCTTTAGCGGAGAACATTAGGAAAAATCGAGAGGTGCGGAAAATTCTCAAAACTGGTAAAGCAGTTTGCGGCTTTGTTATAACCCCTAGAAAATTTCCAAAGCTACAGAAAATTAGAGAAAAAAAATATTTACATTTTGAGGAAATATTTGTTCGAATAGCCATTAACTAAGTAAAATATGAATAAAAAACCTGGATCCAATATTAACCACTTGCTTGCTAATTAGCGGAAAAAGTTAAAAGAATTCGCTGGAAATGAGATTCCACAGTACTTCTCTCGTTGCTATATTAAAATTTGTTATTCAAATTTTTAGAATTTTGAGACATCTTTTACTGAAAAAAATTTATCGGGTTATTTAAAAATGCTTTTTAAATTTTAACTAAGAACCAAATTTTAAACAAATTTAAACGATAAGGTTGAAACGTGTGTATGAAAAGATTAAAAAGTGAAAAATTTGTTGTAGGTACCACAAGTTAATGAAACTATTTGAAGCTAGATTTAAAATTACCAATTTAAATCAATGTTTGAAGTAAATCCTAGCACTATTAGTGTAAGGGGTGTGTTAAGGGTTAAAAACATGATTTAAGGATTCTAGGACATTTTTGATTAAACTAGTTTAAATTATATTTCAATTTATTATTAGAAAACAAATTTAAAAGAAATCTGACAAATCAAACTGTAAGGGGTGCATTAGGGGTTACAATTGTAATATGTAGGTCCTACCCTAATTTTAATTTAAATAACTAAATGATGATAAGTTAAGTAAGTTAAATTACTACTAGGATCCAAATTTGAAACAAATCCGAGCATTTTGACTGTACATGGTATGTTAAGGGTTGAAATTCCAAAATAAGGGTCGCATACTATTTTAAATTATTTTAATCGAAAATATGTTTAAAAATTTATAGTAGAAATCGAATATGAAAAAAATCCGAACCTTATGACTCAAACTCTATATTGAAGGGGTGGGTGTGGTAAGGGTCAAAAATTATTTTTACTCACTCTTTATGTAAATTGTAAATATTACTAAAATAACTGATGAAAAAGTGTGGGTAATGCTGCCATATAAAAATCACAACACCGGCAATTTTTAAACAATTAACTTAAATGCCAAATGGGTCGTAGGGGCTTATTTTTAGGGGATGAAACTTTTACCAGCATTTTCTTTAATGTATCCCTAATATGTATACCAAATTTGGTCAAAATCAAATATTCCTCTTGGCAGGTATTCACGTTACAACTTATTCATTTTTACAACTTTTTGACCCTTCAACCCTTAATAAAAATTCAACCCTATAATAAACTCTAGATTTTTTGAAAGCATTCACCACTTGGGGTATACACGAAACATATGTTCAATATTTGGTTAAAATCGGTCAGCAACTTTAGAAGATTAAGTGGATCTACCGATTTTGCCATTTTTAGCATCTTTTTGGCCTATAACGCGCAGGTCTTTGAGAATTTTATAAACTTTTTTTCTTATGTTTAAACTTTTTTTCGATATCATCTATGGGCAGGTACAAAAAAATGACGCAAATTTTGCTTTAATCGGGTCAGTAGATTCTGAAATATAATGGTTTAAAGAAATGCACAGACCGACAGACCGACCGACCGACAGACGGAAATTAGTGAATATGATTTTCGTAATCTACGCATTCTATAATGTAGAAAAAAGTGAAATTTGGAGAAAGTTTTTTTTTCATGAATACAATACTTCTTCTACGAGAGAAGTAAAAAACTTTCTGTCCATTTATTGCTACATCTATTCTCTCTCTAAATCTACTATTAGATATTTTGTGGGATAATTAATAGTGCCTAAAACTGTTTTTCCGCGTTAAATTTCCTGAGCTGCTAAGCAGCGTTTCACGCATAAATTTGCAAATTTATGCGTGAAATCTTGGTCTATCTATTCTTTATCAATCAGATGTCGCGAAATTTGCTGTGAATTTAGATAAGCAAAACTATGTAGATTCGCTAGCGACCAGAGCGGCTATATATGTAGCGGTTTGGCCCCTTAACAGTACCACCGCGTCCGTCGATTTGCTTGTGAAACGTGCTTTTAAATACCTACATTTCGAACAATAATCTTTTATCGACTACCACTATGGAAGTTACAACTTTCTCGTACCCATTCAACGATACACATTCATTCAGTCATTTGGTCCGCCTGGACAAGTTAAGTACTTTTTCTACGCCTGCCACAGAAAGTGTGCTTTTCGATCAGTCAGCTTAAAGTAGAAACGTTGCCTTTGGCATAAAGGCTCAGTACTTTTCGCGTGTACACAGAGAGTAAACGTTTCTGATAGGGGTCAAATCGTTGTATCCTGTATTTTTAAATAATGGTTTTGTAACTTCGAATTATAACTCGGTATTGGGTTGGATTGGTGGAAATTTAACCGCATTTGGAACTGTCACCAATCTAGTCGCAATCTGAGTTATAAGTCGAGTATATTCCAGTATTATTTAAATACGACTAAATTAAATAATAAATGCGACTAAATTTACGTTTGGTATGACATAGTTATGGAATTAATATTATACATATCTTGTAATTTATTTTTCATACTCTTTTCTTCTTTCATACATTTATTAATCATACTCAGTAATTTCCGTGTGTCGGTCTGTTCGTTTCTTTAAACCACTATATTTCGGTATCTACTGATCCGATTAAAACATAATTTGCGTCCTTTTTTTCTACCTGTACATGGATTATGTCGAAGGTAAAAAAATTATAAAATTCTCAAAGACCTGCGCATTATAAACCAAAAACATGCCAAAAACAGCAAAATCGGTGCATCCACTTAATCTTCTAAAGTTGCAGACCGATTTTCACCAAATATTGAACATACGTTTTGAGTACACTTCAAGTGGTGAATGCTTTTAAAAAATCTATAGTTTTTTTAAGGGTTGACTTTTTATTAAGGGTTGAATGGTCAAAAAGTTGTAAAAATGCATAAGTTGTAACGTGAATATCTATCAGTAGGGATACTTTATTTGAACCAAATACATATTAAGAGCCAGCAGAATTCAAAACTTGCACGAATCTCCGCTAGTTGCGCCTCGTTTGTTTATTGGGTCTGCATAGTACTGACAGAAAATCAGTGGAAAAAACGCGTACTATCTCATATATGAGTTTCTGGCAGGGGTGCTTTTAAGCACTCGTATGTACTAATGACCAAAAGTGAAAAATATTTTTACTTTACTTGTAATTAATTGTTAAATGCACTCTACAGTGGCGCCATCCTTAATTTCAAGTATATGGCAGCAAGCTCTTAGGGATACATTGATGAAAATGCTGGTGAAAGTTTTATTCCTTAAAAATAAGCCACTGTAGCCCATTTGCCCTTTAAGTTAATTGTTCAAAAATTGACGGTCTTGTGATTATTATATGGTAGCATTACCCACAATTTTCCATCAGTTATTTTAGTAATATGTATATAAAGAGTGCGCAAAAATAATTTTCTACCCTCATATAGATCGGATTTTCTTCATATTCGATTTCTACTATACATTTTAAACATATTTACGAATAATATAATTAAAAATGGTATGCGACCTTTATTTTACAATTTCAACCCTCAATATACCATTTACAGTCAAAATGCTCGGATTTTTTTCAAATTTGGGTTCCATTAGGAATTTAAACTTATTTATCTCATCATTAATTAGTTAATTTAATTGAAATTAGGCTAGGACCCACATTTCACAATTGTAACCCCTAATGCACCCCTTACAGTTTGATTTGTCAGATTTCTTTCAAATTTGTGGGTCCTAGCCTAATTTCAGAGAGACTTTTACGTTCCCTGTTGAAGTCGTGCCGGAAACATTCCGTCTGACCCAGAAGATTTATATGGTTTGAAAGATTTTACTGCCCATAGTACTCTGGTCACATTGACTATTTTTTTTTTTTCAGCTTCCAGTCACACCTTGAGGCCCGGGTCAGGGGTAATTCTTGGTTTGAACTGGTTGCTTCTGTTGTGACCCTGTCCGGTTTGCTTCCCGGAAAATGTGTCTCTAAGACCAAGTCTAGCGTCTCTTCCACGGACGCTGTATGCGTTCCATTGGTTCTTTGCAATGATCTCAGTTTTTCTTGGTGTTCTTTCTGCAAGGTTTTCTGGAGTCTAGCACATTCTGGAATTGTTTCAATCTCCTCACAGTGCTTCTTCTATGCGAGATTTTTTGCCTTTCTTATGGAATTAGAATATCTATTTTGGGAGGTCTTGTATTCCTCCCAAATGCCGGTTATTTTTGCCCGGTTAAACTGCCTATGAGCTTTCTTCCTTAAGGATGAGAGCTCGTGATTCCACCAGGGTGATTCACGTTTGACCCTCTTTTTCTTTAGGGGACAGCTAATTTCATAGGCCTTGTTTATTGCTGATGTGATGATATCATTCATCATTTCTACGTCCACCGGTTTGGACAGCCTAGACAGACAGTCATCCAGTCCCTGCTAGAGTTCCTCTTGGTAGAGCCCCCAGTTGCAGGTTCTCGGATTTCTGTACATCCGTGCCCTCACTTGTGGTTAGTTTATGTTAAACCTTACGTACAGCTGCGGCCATCTCATTGTGAACGGCAAAATTTTGTTGGTGTAATACCGGCTTTGAATAATGTTTTACTAAAATGTCAAATTTTAATAAGATTTGTTTATTGTGTCAGATTTGAATAATTGAATTAATAACTATGCCGAGAAACTTAACAAACGCACAAAAAGCAAGAGCTATAGCAAAGCTAGAAGCAAATTTGTCTTTGGCTGCAGTGGCAGCAGCTGATTTGAATGTGAGCAAAAGTTGCATATTTTATATAAAAAAACGTTGGAACGAAGAACACAGAATAGAAAGACCAGTTAGAATGGGTGCTGGCAAAATATCTAATGAAATTGATGACATTGCATTGGTTGAATTTATAGAACAGAATCCTTTTGAAACTGCTGTTAAAGCAAAAAAAGAAACTTTCTTTCCCGGATCAATCAGAACCGCACTAAAGCGAGTTAAGGAAGCTGGCTTAAAAAACTGCGCTGCCGCAAATAAAATTTGTATGTCTGATCAGAACAAACAACGACGAAAACAATTTGCAAATCAATTTCTGAATAACAACAATTTTTGGAACAATGTCGTCTTTTCAGATGAAAACCCATTTCAATCTTATAGAGACGGAAGACTACGAGTATATAGACCCAGAGACACAAGATTTCAAGCAAATTACACTCAGAACAACACAAAGAGCGGACACTTTTCAATAAATGTTTGGGCTTGGATAAGCGTTCACGGACCAGGCGCAATTTCGCAAATAAATGGACGTTTCAACGCAAATAATCACATAAATATTTTAGGAAACGTTATGTTACCATCAGTAACACAATTGTTTCACAATAATTTTGTACTTCAACACGTAAGAAATGGTTTCCAAAATTCTACAAATTGACTCAAAAATATTCAATAATCTTTAAAGGATAATTGTCCAGTTTACACTGCAAGGATCGTTAATCAATGGTTTGGAAAAAATAACGTAGAAGTTTTACCGTTTTGGCCAGCAAAAAGCCCAGACCTAAACCCCATCGAAAACGTTTGGGGATATATTGTAAAACAAAAGTATAGTCGCAATTTTAGGCCTAGGAATGCAGAAGAACTTTGGCAGGCCATTGAAAATGCTTGGGAAGAGCTTGCGGGCAACTACGATATGAGGGCATTAATTATGTCTATGCCAAGGCGACTAGAAAATGTTTTAGAAGCCAACGGTGCTGCTACAAAGTATTTCTAAAATTTATCATTTATTTAAATTATTAACGAATTATTTGCTTATGGTGTCTTTTGCGATGTTCTGATTCAGTAAGAAAAAAGTGTTTTTTCTTTTACCTTAACAACAGCCTCAAAAAGATTTGGTTGTATAGTTTGGAATAAAGCAATTGTCGTCATTTTCATCTGATATTTTGCCAGTATCTTATCTAACTGGTCTTTGGATTCTTTGTTCTTCGTGACAATGTTTTTTTATATAAAATATGCAACTTTTGCTCACTGCTCACATTTAATAAGCTGCCACTAATTTGTTAAATACTTTGTTACTGTTAATCTAATTTAGCTTAATTTTAATCACTATTTGTTGAGATGTTTTAATTAAATTAATAAATTGTTATCGTTTACAAATTTTGCATAGGTGTTCTTTTAATGATGAAGGCAAGAACTAAATAAGATTTTCTTGAAATTCAGATTTTAAGGTGGTCAAAGTTTCTATAAATATTTAATTTATAACCTACAAACACCAAATAATAAAAGCCTGATTCAATATAATAAAATTTCGAACAGTTGCTAATAGCAACAAAATATCGTTCACAATGAAATGGCCGTAGCTGTACCTGTGGTCATACTGAGAGTTCATTGGAAACATGCCAGTCTGTTATTTCATTACGTACAATTGTTGTACCAATCGCTATGTCGATTACTTCACTTCTTGTCGTTGTGACAAAAGTCGGTGCATTGTCCCGATTTGCAACCTCTAACTCATTACTAATAATAAATTTTAAGAGTGACTCACCTCCTCTGTTGTTGTCTGTACTCTCCCATACTATGTGGTGTGCATTAGCATCGTAGTACTAGGTGAGTCTTTTCACCGTCACATTTTTGTACCAGTTTTCTGACCTCCAAGGTTGGTGATAGTCCTGGTTGATCAAATAGGAGGTATGCTGATCAAATAGTAAGATCCCTCAACGTTTGTCCCAGTTTTATTTTTAACCTGGTTACCATTAAGTCCCTTGTGCAAAGCCCCCACATGGGAACCAAGTTAAGTGTAGTCTTAGCAAGAATGCAGGTTCTTAGATGGTTTCCTTCTGGGCTGATTATTTTCCAGTCGGTGCCCATCCCTAATCCTCTAATTACTTTCCTGTAAACCCAAGCTCTTGAACTAGTACAATATCAATATTGTTTTGGTTTACGTAGTTTTGCAAGGCAGCCGATGCCGCCTTGCAGTGATGCAGGTTTATTTATATTATATAGGACAGTGAACATACTTGCTTAAATATCCGAGCTTGTTTGCTCTTCTGCTGGTGTTTCTGCAGTTGCAGTTGCCCCTGCTTTGTCCACCAGCATCTCCTCAGGCTCTGTGCCCTTCTTCATCCCCAGGATTTTGAATAAAACCCTGTTGAGGTTGAGGCACGGCCTGCACGATACCTCCTGGATCTTCTTCCAGGAGTCCTCATTCATCAGGAGGACAAGTTGCTGACCTTTTGAGTCAGCTTTTTTGTCCACCACGGTCCAGGTCTTTCTAATCGTTTTAGTATGGGTTCTGGTTCCTCAATGGGTCCCGCAATCCTTACCATCGTTCCCAGAAGCTTTGGAACGTCCTTGGCATCTATGATGCTAAGTTTCGCACTTTCCCACGGTACGGTTCAACTCACAATTCGCACTAACCAGTCTTTGCTAGCCTGGTCAGCGCAGGATGCCAGTAAAAAGCCTCCCCTGAGATTCACCTCCGAGAATCTTGCGGAGGTTCCTTCCTCTTCAGCATACAAAGCTTGGATAAGTGCGGTCTTGATGAGTCCCTCATGTTCCTCACTGAGGATGTGCTCTGGATATCCTTCTGGCATAATTGCAATCCGGATGTCTGGCACAGCCGCTGCGTAAGAAGTTGAGGGACCAGGTCCCTTTTCCTTTCTTGCTTGAAGGCTGTGTTTTTGGCGGTGTACTCCCTGTTTTTGTAGAGGTTTTGTCCTCATAGCATCCATAAATTCAACATACCGTCAAGCAACCTAAACATTTTCCAAAAGATGCAACTATACCTTATGCAATTCTTGATATTAAAGACAAAGTTTGGTAGATATATTTTTTTTTGTTATTCATAGATAGGCAGTGTAAGCAGGTAAATAGATTTGTGGCTTTGCTCTTACAGCTGCAAGGCGGAGCATATTTTTTGTCTAATCAGAATTCCTTCTCTTTAAAAATATTGTTTGTCTCGTTCTCAAGATTTCTGAAAATTGCCTCATCGGAGAACGGGGGATTTGATGAATGCCGCAGCAAACTAGCAATTTCTGCTCAGATTTCTGCTTTCAAATGTTTCAAGTTTTTAATTAATAAAATTCGAATTCAGTAATTTAATTTAAATTAAATTAATTAATGAATCGGATTTTCGAGATTAATTGAGTTTCCGCAAACTGATAAAATATTTGTAATAGAATTTTTGATTTGAATAATTTTTTTTATAAATAATTAATAATTCTTATATGTAAAAATAATAAATAGTATAATTTTATTTATGCCAATACATAGGTATAATTTTTTTTTATTTTTGATTTATCAGAAAAATTTATTTTTGATTAAATGGCATGCATACTCATGATGGTTTTTCGTGATTTTTTAAGTTCGGTATTACTAAAAAAAGTTTTCATTGTTGATGGACAATAACTTGCCCTACCAGAATATGTAAGTTTTATGGGGTTATACTTTGTAATTACAAAAATGCATAATTTCGGAGCGATTTTACTCCACTATTTATCCTATGATTGGAAGTTATCGTCACGCTTCCTTATATGTGACTGACTCAAGAATCGATGATATCGGTAAACTTCGGCCTGGATTGCAACAGCTCGAAGATAGCTTGTTGCATCTCATTTCAGCACATGCAAATATACTTCAATTCTAGTCTCATGCTAATATTTGTGTCCTAACTCTAATAAAAGAGATGAAGGTATCGTTTGTCGCTTCCACAATTTGCGTTTACCGTTATCTTTAAAAAGTCCTCTAAATGAAGTAAGTATGCTATGCTGGTTTATATCAAGACCGAACATGAATTGATGGAATATGGATTATGGCTTCTGCCCTAGTCTTAGACTAACTTTAACTGCGTATGCTAACAGTTGTATAATCCTTTATTTCAGTGGGAGACAATAATACTATCATAGAAATATGAATTACATTTTTATATTGTTAATTTGTAGCAATTCTGCTAAATAAATACTTTCTATTCTATTGTAATAGGTAAATACTAATCATTGTAAAAATTCATTGTAAAAAAAAAGATTAAGCAACTCAAAGTTAATATAGTTGATATTTCAAATACAAAATAACATAAATGACACTTAATCCATTGCAATCACAGATAAATCAATTCAGATTATATATCAGTTTAAATATTGAAAATTGATTCTTTAGTTTTTAAGATGGCCCTACACCCGATTTGAATTTTTTTTATCATATTTTGAACAAAAATCATCGTTAGAGTGCCTGTTCTAGTGCTCGGTAGATGGCTATACGGACTCTCAAACGCAAGATAGCTTCGAAGATGGCTTCTTGCGTCTCATTTCAACACATGCAAATATACTCCAATTCTAGTCTCATGCTAATATTTGGGTTCTACCTCCAATAAAAGAGATGAAGGGTATCGTTTTTTATTTCCATAATTTGCGTCTACCGTTAGCTTTAAAAAGTCCCTCTCTTTTAAGGCTATAGGAACACGATTGATTTAAAAATAGTTTTACATTAGTATTGCTTTGAAATTCACTGTTAACTATTATTATTATTATTATTATTATTATTATTATTATTATTTTGATTGATTCTATATTGTGGCGGCAGTGTGCAAATTGTTTTCTCAACACTATATTCAGAGATTATGCGATTGGGTTATCTATTTTTTTTCTTTTTTAGAATATAAGCGCAACTCTTGACATTGAAAGCACCTCTATGGAACTACACAAATTCATTCAATCACATAGCGATATTCTTGAATTGTGTTTGGAATCTTTATTACATCATAGTTCCATTAAATTATATGCGAAAGATATAATACAATATAATGGTTTACCATTACTATTGGAAGTGCACAATAGATTCAAACACGATGCAGAAGTATCAGTCACGTTATGTCGCATTATATCATATTTGTCATTTAATGCGGAAGCATTGGTACCAATTTTTAAATCTGGTTGGATTGGAATTTTGGCGGAGTGGATCAATCATAAGGATGTCCGGATAAGTGTTCCGGCTGCTCGAGCTTTAGCTAATCTTGATCCTGATAGTGGTGTAATTTATCCACGAAGCGTGTACCTTTTACACCCATTGAAGAATAGCAGAAAATGGCAACATGTTGATGTTGTTTTTGTGCATGGCTTATTGGGGGGAGTTTTTTTTACATGGAGACAAAGAACTAGGTTGAACGAGACAGCTTTGGGGTTCACTGGTAAAGTATTGGTTGAGAATGAACGTGGTGAGTTTATTTTTTTTTGCCTGTTTTGAACAATTCCCCGACCTGAATTGATATGTTAACCTTGTGTTTTTTATTATTAAGCAAGTATTTCACCGGATTCGAGCTCTTCAAAAAAATTAAAGGAAAATAAACTGTCTGCGAGCAGCGATCCTAAGCTGCGCGAATACGCCGAAAATGTACAACAATATCTAACAGATACTACGGATTTGCATGATTACGAAATAGTATGGGAAGATTTACCAATTGAAGCAAATGCTAATATAGATGATGGTTGTTACGCTTGTTCCTGCGATGAACTAGATCCATATATAGATGATACATATACCTTTTGCTGGCCAAAAGATTGGCTACCAAACGATTGTAAGAATATACGCATACTTGGCATCAATTACGATACAAGTTTGTCGATGTGGGCGTCTAGTTGTCCTTCCGAGAAATTTAAATTTACACTGGATGAACGCAGTGATGAATTGTTGGGTAAATTACTTAAAGCTGGATTAGGAACACGACCTATTGTGTGGGTCACTCACTCAATGGGTGGTTTGATCGTCAAGAATATAATAAATAAAGGTATTTAAATTATGAATATTTAAAAAACTGGATTGAATTGAATTTCTAGTGTAGCATTCGAGAGTGAGGTCCTTGCAATCAGAAACATTTGCTCAAAAACTAAAGGAATTGTATTCTATAGTACCCCACATACCGGATCCCGACTTGCTAATTTAAGCCAAGCTACTGCTCTTTTGTTGTGGCCCTCAGTGGAAGTACAAGAGTTACGTCAAAGTAAACTACTCAATTCTAATCAATTTCTATTATGAATTTGTGTTTTTGGTTAACATAGATTCGACCAAGTTAATGGAAATTCACAGAAAATTTTTAGAAATTCTTAAATCAGTGCCAATTAAGATAGTAACTATTGTTGAAACTAAAGCAACAGTGGTTAGCGCCATGAAATTTAATTTCTTACTGGTTGAACGAGAATCTGGCAATCCAGGAGTTGGAGAGTACTACGAGGTTCCTCAAGATCATCTAAGCATTTGCAAACCAATTAACCGGTAGCTAGCTTGTATTTTTGCTTATTTTATCATTTCATATATGCGCCCATTTGTTCTAAATTTAACATTTTTCAGATATTCTTTTTTGTACAGGAAAGTCCTAGATTTAGTAAAGGAAGTTTTAGAAGAACATAAATGACAAACAAAATTTATGAAGTAGTACAATAACAAACAAAATTTTGTAACGTACTTAATAAAAAACGTCAACTGACATTTGTATTTCATTTATAATCAAAATATTGTTGAGATAGAGTGCAAAAGTATCCAATCATATAATCAGAACAGTTGGTATAATACCACCAGTAAAAAGTTAACCAAGGCATCATAGCTGCAAGTTTCTCGCCTGCCGTAATCATGGTTGGTGAGTTCAGTACATGAAGAATTTACTGTTAGCTTGTCCTTTAATACTTTTCTTTACTATATTTTTGTAGGCTCAGGAGCCTAGAACGGCATTGAAGCTGCCATCTTTGTGCGTTTGCACTTTTATTGTCGATAATGCCAGAATGTGCTGGTACTCAGGGCAGAGTTTGGCTATTCCGTTCACCCAGCTTTAATAGAATCGTGATACAGGCTCAGAGCAGCGATGAGCACCTTTGAAGGAATTAAGTACATCCAATAATTTAGTACTTGGCTGTAAGAACATGTTAAAATTTGTTAAGTTTTCATATCCTCTATCGCGATTTTTGTGTGCACAATGGGTGCCATTCGAATGCCCTTTTTGTGCATAAATAAGTGAGCCTCTGGAATTTTTAAAGCTGGTGTTGGATGGTAACAATTTTTATAACCGCCCACTAAATAACTTCGTAAAAGACGATATAATTTTATAAATGCCGAACAGATCCAGTGGATGATTTTAGTTCTAGTATTTTATTAGAATTATAGGACTGGAGTAAATAACGACCGTACTGGTTGATGTCAGAACAATGACTACTTTTATTCAGTTAACCAAATGTCATCCAACAGTTTACATAAAACGCATAGTTTTACCACAATAAACATGGCGTCACTATTTAGTAATAAAGAGTTTTTACAATAACAACATATTTTGCACGGCGCATATGGTAGTAAAGTCTGCATTGGTTCCAATGTATTATCAAGTAACTTCCAACCCCAGTCTTCTGGGTTCAGTTGATTACCTAGCCACACTCGAACTCGATAATATACCCAAAAAATAAATGACCATTAAGGGTTAAATTGATATGACCATTAAGGGTTAAAATAAATTTGGTTTATTGCTTTTCGCGTCTATACGAAATCTCACGCGTATACACTACCTCACAGGTGGCGTGGAATCGTGCTTATTAGGGAGATTGCAACTTTTGAAATCTTTTATCTCAAAATCGATAGTTCTCAAAGAAATTCGGTGGAAATGAGATTCCACAGTACTTCTCTCGTTGCTATGTTAAAATTTCTAATTCAAATTTTTAGAATTTTGAGGCATCTTTTCTGGAAATAATTTATCGGGTTATTTAAAAATGCTTTGAAAGAAATCCGAGCATTTTTACTGTAAAAGGTATATTAAGGGTTGAAGGTGTAAAATATGGGTTGGCATATTATTTTTAATTAGATTATTTGTAAATCTGTTTTACATGTATCCAAATGACTCAAACTGTATATTTGGGGAGTGGGGGTGTGTGGTTAGGGTCGTAAATTCTTTTTAATAACTCATTATGTAAATAAATATAAAATTACTGATGCAAAATGGTGGGTTATGCTGACATATACAAATCAAAACACCGTCAATTTTTGAACAATTAATTTAAAAGGCCAACAGGTTATAAGGGCTTATTTTTAGGGGATGAAATTTTTACCAGCATTTTCTTCAATGTATTCACAATATATGCCAAATTTGGTTCAAATCAAATATTCCTCCTGGCAGGTATTCACGTTACAAATTATGCATTTTTACAACTTTTTGACCTTAAAAATTCAACCCTGTAAAAAACTCCAGATTTTTTGAAAGCATTTACTACTTGGGCTATACACAATACATATGTTCAATATTTGGTCAAAATCTGCCCGCAACTTTAGAAGATTAAGTGGATCCACCAATTTTGCCATTTTTAGCATGTTTTTTTTTAGCATGTCATTTTGCCATTTTTAGCTTTTTTACTTCTATATCATCTATGGGCGGGTATAGAAAAAAAAGACGCAAGTTATGTTTAAATCGGGTCAGTAGGTTCCGAAATATAGTGGTTTATTGCAATTTTAAAAAAAAATCTGTGGACAAAATGCGTACTGTCTCATATGTGATGATCTCCCTTCTTCCTATCCTGACCTAAATTTGATACAATATTCCGACGAAGAATATTAGAGATGAAATAAACCATGTAAAAATCTGCACTCAAAGACCTATTTTTGGAACAATATTCATTTTACTGAAAATGATCTTGCAGATCTAAATTATCCGCGTATTCAAAAAGACATAAAAAATATTTAACACATTTTTTGTATACAGAAAAATGTTAAATTTTATGTTCATTGCATTTACAAGCTTATTTTTGATCATTTTTTTAATGATTTTTTGATCAATAGAAAGGGCATTTTATCTAGACTTAGGTGCTGCAAAATTATTCAAAAAATTGTAAACAATTTCCACCGAAATTATTTAAACAAAGCGTGCCAAAAAAACACTACAAACATCAGCAGCGAGGGATAATCTAAACTAGTCTAGATAGATGCATACTGAAATATGAAGAATACCAATAGTGGTGGTTTTTAATCAATGAGAAAAAACTTAAAGTTCTACTATACGTTTATTTACGCAGACTAGTTTCGACTATTTAAATATATAGTCATTATCAATGCCTGGAAACAATAAATGCAAAAAACATAAAATAACATTAAGAAAAATTTAAAATATTACATACCAAACATCAAATAAAGTCTAATTAAATCAAAATTTAATATTTTTGACAGTAATAATAGTATATTATACACCAAGGGTGTGAAGTAGATTTTCTAGCGCGAGCACAGGTTCATATCCCGAGATGCGCAGCATCGAGGGATATGATAGTGCGAGCGCTAGAAAATTTTTCACAACCGTGGTGTATATACTATTTTTTGCACTACTAGCACGTCTAGTCCGCAGCGCCATTGACAGTTGACAGAAGAGTAAATTCAATTGTCGTAATAGATTGTTTGATTTTGTTTAAATTGAAATTTAAATTGAATTTCTATTAAACCGCTATTAAAACTGTTCGAATATCACAATTATTTATCATTAATATAATTTTGCAACTTCCAGAACTAAAAAAGTGCGCACTAAATGTACCATTGGAAAACGCCCAGTGAAATTGTAATTGATAGTTACATAAGTTTTAAAAATTAATTTTACTAATTTACACAACAATTTCATTGCTTAAATAGTATCAGATAAATTACCTACAACATAGTGATTCTTTCTGTATAACTTTCTTTTTAAATTCTGCTACGGTATTATCAGAAATTCGAATTATGTGTTTATTTACCCCGGGGTTGTGAAATGAAATTTCACAACCTCTCACCGGCATAGGTAGTGAAATTAAACTTCTCAGTCTGTTAATCAATATCATAAAGTCGTGTTCTATAGCTAGTAGTGTAAAAAATAAATGACGTTAACTAATAATATCGAACACGATATTATTTCCGAAATAATATGTTGAGTGTATTAATACAGTATATTCTGATAATACTAAACGCAAGAGTGGTATTCAATATAATTATATAATGAACAACAATTTCAAGATTAATTTGAAAATTTTTATTTTATTATTCACTTCAATTATTTTTAAATTTTTCGAGGCGGCGAAACACAAAATCGACTATATACCATCAGCAATAATATATTAGGAATATGCATAAGTAACTAGGAATATGCATAATTCTTATTGGCTAATTGTAATATGAGTTATATAATCTTTCGAATACCATTCGAGAATAAATTAGAATACAATTAAAATTATGGCCACCCGACAACAAGATTTTTAAAATCTCTTGAATTATTTTCAATTTCCTTCAACTCGCTTGTAATATCACTATTAATACTAAAACATGTATATTTTAACAATGATAGGGTTAAAGAAAGAGAAATTATTATGTAATAGTTAATTTTATTTAAATAAATAATATACTAATAATGATTAATAAGTTAGATATTTTAAAACATTTCTAATTGTAGGAAGATATAACTAGTATGGCATTTTTGTCCTTCAGTTTGAGCTTTCTAAGGTCAATTATTTTCACTTCTAAACAATACATTTCAAGGGAATTTGAGTATTTGATAATCATTGGTGATTTTTGCTTACTGTTTTTAAATTTTAATTCACAAAAATAACGCCGTTCATCGGGCCCACAAAACTTTATATTCCATTTAATTCGTTCTAGTGTAGATGTACTTTTACAATAAAAAATGCCTTTTTCGTCATTTGTCAAAAAAAATTCAGAATTGTTTGGAAACTCGGCTATTAATGAGCAGATTTTTTTAATGCTACTATGAATTAATTGAATATGTTTTTTAAATTTTAATATTTGGTTACTGAAAGTACATTCTTCAATTGGGCATTTATATAGACAATACCGACAATTTATTTCATGGTTTGTTAGTTGGTCATAATTAAGTCGAATTGTACAGCCGATGTTCATAAATTTACAGGGGTGTAGAGAATTTTTACTTTTTTCTTCTAAATCTTTGTTTCTGTAATTTGTAATTATATTTTTGCAAACTGCACAACTTTTGTTGGTAAGTTTGCAGCTATTGCAAATGTTATGCTCAAATTTACATAAATAGATAGCACCGACCATATAAGTTTGACAAATACTGCACAACATGTTATTTTCGTTTTCTTTAATTGGTTCTAAAAATTTGGTTGGAAATCCAATACTTCTGGACTTTATGTTGCTGTCTAAACTACTTTTTCTTGCCGACAGCATAGACGATTTTCTTTCTCTCATACTTTGTGATTTTTTTGGAACTTTTTGTTCAAAAGTATTGTTCATCAGTTGGGATTTCATTGCGTGTCCATTAACGTTAAATTCGCATGTAATATTATCAAAAAATCCAAAATGTTGGCGAAGTAAATCTAATTTAATCACAAATCCTCCATTATTAACTGTAATATATTTATTTTTCTCTATATCAAAATCCGTACTTATGGTAAGCACTATGTCATAAATTAAAGTGTTT
This sequence comes from Cryptophagus acutangulus, assembly GCA_963556235.1. NCBI lineage: Eukaryota > Metazoa > Arthropoda > Insecta > Coleoptera > Cryptophagidae > Cryptophagus > Cryptophagus acutangulus. The sequence goes on along the minus strand of CAUVYR010000332.1, from coordinate 3,715 downwards.
GCTCTTTTTAATGGTCCTAGATAACGCAATTGAAGCAAAAGATTGTTATCAGTAATGACACTCTGAGACAAATATATTTCATTTTCTATAATTAGAAGTCGGTTTTCAGCAGCTATTGTCAAATCAATATTAATGGTATTGTCGAAGAAAATAAGATCATCGTGTTCCTCATTAAAGTGCTGGAAAATATCATCTGCGGAACCTTCCCAAGAACAATAATAGCGTTTATCGGTCGGGCAAATATAAATTTTTGTCATTACGTCACTATTAATATTAGATGCTACAACAAAATTAATTAAAATAAAATTTGTAAGTCTAACTTACATTCATTACAAGACTCCAAAATAAGTTGTTATTGTTGATAATTAGAGTTGGGTGTAGATTTATACTGAAATCACTCACAACCAGAATAAATTTTGTTTTATAAATAATTTATTGACTTGAATTATCAGTATGATATACATAAAATGCAACTTTTACGTGCTAAACTTTGGAAATCACAATGTTTACTGACTGCTTGATAAACATTAGATAACAAAAATTACTAAAAATAATTGAGTGGGATTTCAAGTGTTTGATTTCGATTTACTTCACAGTATTCTTCTAACTAATAAGACCAACAAACATAATAATGTACCCTTAATAATTATACATAAATAAATTTAATGCACGCTTTACACTTCTTTTACTTAAATTATCTTCAAATATGATGTCAAGTAGCCATTTTTTTTAAAAATATGTTTTCTTATATGCTGACTAAAAATAAAGTACTTAAAATCACTCTTTCACCCCTTAATACACTCTTTACCATTTTTTTCGCCAGATTTTATTTTGTTTCGATTTGAAAACACAAAATTGTATCAATATGATCTTAAGGTTTCAATTTTTTTTATGATTTGTACCAAGGAAGCTAGATAGTAAGGAATGTAAAGCTAGCGACTAGACCTACTGTATTGCCATCTATTGAATCAGCGTAAAACTAAATATTTCAAAAATATTCAAATCAAATTAGTACATCTCAGATTACAAATTTTATTTGTCAAAATTGACCTAAACAATTAAATAGAACCAAATTTAAATACTACCATTTTTACAGAACCTATTATTTATCGTGTTATTGAGTTTATCTGCACCAAGAAATTAACGCACCACTCACTTTACTGATTTCTTGCTTAATTTTATGAACTTGTTAGATTTACATACTATTTTATATACAAGCAACCTTGTATATATTGTGTACTTATCAGATATTTTTTGTTGAGATAGCTTTTTTTATGGTCTAAGTTGAAAAAAATTGTAATAAAGGAATTTTTGCAAAAAATCAACTGATTGTAAATTTGTTTGAAACAGGATTTGTTAGTATAACTTCAAATTTTTAAACAAGTGAATATCTGTTTTATTGTTATGGAACGTGCGACAAGAAATTTGAATCGAGATGAATGTGTGCAAGCATTATTAATAGCCGAAGAAGGGTGGAGTTACCGCAGAATAGGTCAAAGATTTAATGTACCCCATTATTAAAGCAAATTTACGAATAATCTAATTAAAAATATTATGCGACCTTTATTTTACAACATCAACCCTTAATATACGCTTTACCGTCAAAATGCTTGGATTCCATTCAAATTTGGAATCCAGTAGTAATTTTAACTTATTTAACTTATCATTATTTTTTAATCAAATTGTAATTAGGGTAGAACCCACATATTACAATTGTAACCCTTAATGCACCCCTTACAGTTTGATATGTTAGATTTCTTTCGAATTAAAATTTAACATGGAAACGAGAGAAGTACTGTGGAATCTCATTTCCAGCGAATTTTATTTAATATTTTTATTACTATTTTTATTATTATTTTTAAAGGTAGTTTACTTTTCCAAAGTAACTTGATAAAAAAATATTTTCATTAGTAATATAACAAGAGAGTGAAAATAAATTGAAAATAATTTGACAGATTTGCGAAAACTTGTTGCCTGGCAATAGACACGAGAGCCCGAAGGGCTCGAGTGGCTATTGCCGTATGGCAACAAGTTTGAGCAATTATCTGTCAAATTATTTTCTGTATAATAACATAAAATAGTATATTCTGCAACGAGTGCGGAATGAGAATATTTAGCCCGAGTGGAAATTTGTCACACGAGCCGAAGGCGAGTGTGACGGTTCCACGAGGGCTGAATATTCATTCCGACGAGTTTCAGACTATACTTTTTCTAATACCATCGTCAATTAAAATACGTCAGTTTTTACATTTTTAGGCAATTAGTCGCTTTTGACAATTAGTTCACAGATGTCGCCGCTATAATATATGTATTAATAAACAAAATGAGTTATATAATGTCATAAAGAATGTTCTAAATATGAATGATTTAGTTGATTAAATTATAATATTACTAATATCAACAATTAATAAGTTAAATGAATAATTCATTAATCAAAATACAATAGCTTACTGTTGCGTCAACTTCGATGAGATGGCGCCACATGTGGTCATTCTATCACTTGTATAAGAATGAATATTCTTGCACTTGTTGCAGAATGAGTAGATTCTCAAATTAAAATTAGACCAAGAATGTTATTATTCTAAAATAGTATTAGAAAAACATTATTCTGAATTACAATTAAGATTTTCTGAAATACAATTGAGATTTTCTGAAATACAATTAACTAATCTGAATTACAATTGAGATTTTCTGATTTACAATTGACTAATTTGAATTACAATTGAACTTTTCTGAAATACAATTGACTAATCTGAATTACAATTGAGATTTTCTTAATTACAACTGGAAAAGGTGTAGTGACTGCATTCATCTCCAGGAAAATTTAGACAAAATACATGTTTGGTGTGTCAATAACAATCCGCCTTATAGCTCGTCAAGGCGGCGGGCATGATGTATCATATTTTATTCAAGTGGATCGGTTGATGGCCATTAACAACGTTGGTAGTTGTTGATCCCATTCCCGCTGTTCTTTAATATAGAACTAAGGATCCTTGTCTTGATATATTCAAAATCGCTATATCAGCCCAAATACAAACACCTTCAAAATGTTCTGAAACAAGTGCCCGAAATAAAATATTTTCCCTACAGTAATAATGAAAAAATTTTGGATCCATCCGAAGCATTATCGAATTCAATATTTATATTTGATGATGTAGCATGCGATAAGCAGGATAAAATTCGCAATTATTTTTGTATGGGACGTCATAGACAAGTAGATAGTTTCCATCTCTGTCAAACATATTCAAGAATACCTAAACAGCTGATACGTGACAACGCAAACACAATAGTGCTATTTAAATAAGATGAAAAAAACTTAAAACATGCATATGACGACCATGTAAATACTGATATGTCATTTGATACATTTAAAGAAATGTGCAAAGCCTGTTGGAAATATAAGCATGGTATAATTGTTATAGTAAAAGATAATGAACTTATGAATGGACGATATCGAAAAGGTTTTGATTCTTTTATTTTACTATAAACTGCTGTTCTGATAATTCCATTAATTTAGTCATTTAGTCATTGTTATTAAAATTACTATTGTTGTATGTTTGAATCAGTTCGCTTTTATTTGTTCAACTATATAGATCAAATAATTAAATAAAAAATACCAATGATGATGTCCTCAAAAGCAGATAAAATAAAACAGCAAATAATTGATACGTGCAATGTAATTAGGCAAAAGTATTTGATGCTGAAATGAAATAGA